>JBCJKH010048802.1:0-19254 GCA_039877255.1 Loriculus beryllinus
ATTACTGTGTGGTACCTTAGGGGCTTTGGTAACCCTCTCTTCTGCTATGGGTTGGCAAGGTGCTGCATAAACCTGTGGGAAAAGCTAAGACAGGAGCTGAGCACAAAGCCTTAGTAAAAACATAATGTACAACAAACAAGATCCTGGTGGAATAATCGGTTACATGATATAATGTGTACAATGCAGTGATACAAGTTTGTTAATGTTAGCATGTTAGTTTGTTAGGAGCATGGTTCTACTTCTATAGACGTTATCTGCTCTGTAGCTTAGGACATAATGCAGGGACTTGGCTTCAGGAGGACATCCACATCAGGCAGGCACCTCCTGTTACAAACGCCCCCCATAGCTCATTCATTCTGGAAGGGAGTTTCAGACCAGGTCTGGGTTGGCTACGTTTCCTGCCAAGAGAAGTATTGCAATGAATGTTGGGTGGAAAATAACCCCTTAACGTTTCAATATAGATTTTTTATTTTACTCGGGATATGTACAACCCAAAGCTATGCTTTAGAGCATTCCTAGTATTGTGTATGAAGTCATTAAACTGGTCTTAATTCTGCAGCTACTTATGGACTAACAGAACTCAACTCTGACTTTTCTTGATTTTTCTTTTTTGTTTTTAATGTTCCAGATTACTACAAAAACCTATAAAATGTGATGAATCACGCATCCACCTTCCCTTAGCTTCTCTAGAACAAAAAGCTCTCGTTGCATTCGTTTGCCAGTAGATGGCACATTTATATGGCATGGAACAGTGTGTGAAAGGAATGTCAGCTCCAGAGCATGGTAAGAAAAAGAAGGGTAGAAAATAATAATTTCAGAGCAGTAGGGAATGAGAAATTCTGACTGTAATGGTCACATAATCTGCCAGATAATACATACAATACCGACCATAAGTATTTGTTCTTTATGTATTAGTAGATTTTGCCTTTAATCCTTATAATATTTAAATACTTGCAGTGTTTATCTACTGATTTTCATATCAGCAAAAACAAGGCTTTGACGCTAAATTGACAAAAGCATTGTTTTCATTATATATTGTTGCATGAGCTGTATGAAAAATTCACTAAAATCTCTCACTGATAAATTTTGTTTTCATGAGAGGCAAGAAGCGGTGGGGCTGTTTAATAGCAGCACAGTCACATTTCTGTATTACATGCAGTTGAAAGTTCAGAAATACACTGCTTTAACCAAAGACTGCTACAAAAAAAAAAAAAAAAAAGAAAAAGAAATTGAAAAGTGCTTTTAAGCTGGTTCATTGAATATACAGTATTTACAGTAGAGAAAATATAAATTTTTTAGAGTTGGATATAGCTCTACTAATTGAGGCTACGTTTCCAGGCAAAATGCATTTTCCTGAATTGTGTGACAACCAGAGCAGTCAAAAGAAGGTGAAGTTACAGCCAGTGTGTTCTTGAGAGCACCTCTGATCTCTCTTGATCCTCATCAACCAATTTAGAGCTGACCAAATTTTTAAAAGGTCAATTTAACTGTTATAACCTTAATGCACAACTTTTGAATATTTGTCGTGCCTGACAAGTGTGAGCATCTGGTTATATCAAAGGAGAGAGCAGAGAGGGGAAACAGGGCCATCTAATGTGTGTCTTGAGACAAGGGGGAACATTGGGAACGCCTCCCCTGCTGCAACTGTGGGTCCTTTCTTGCAGTCACTGGCAGTTTTGGCAACCACATGCCAAACAACATGCGTGTCCTTTGATCTTTCATATTTACATAAAAAGCACAGGGTTGCCGTGATTTCTTTTGGCTTTCCCATAGTTCAGTGCCTACAAGCAGATAGAGAGCTCGTAAGAGCCACACTGGCACAGTGACTGAGAGCTGCTGAAAACACCCTTCTCTGGGCCCGTGGTGCTTTCAGTGGGCTGAGGAGCAGCGCCCTCCATGGAAGAAATGCCACATTCTGGTCTTCCACACCTGCTGTCTGGCAGTTATACCAGAACTGTAACATTTAAGGAAGATGCCAGTATTTACCAGAACATGTGTGCTTTACAACTCTTAGAAGTTACTTTACAGATTTTGGAAATCCGGATGTTTCTGAAGCAGGCTAAAACTGCCTGCCACTGGCTAACCCTGCCTACTGGGTATCTGGTGGAAAAACCTCACAGCCCTAGAAATTCACTGAATGGTCCGCCTGTGCACCTCTGAAATACCATCATTTCCCAAATGGCTGTGGTTAGCAAAGGTGGACACCCTTCAAGAGTTTGCCACATCCAAGTGTGGCATAGATCTCTGTGCATGCCCAGAATACTTATTCAGAAGAAAACCACGAAGGAACAGACTGGTTTGGCTGGACTCCTGATACCGAGGTGGGTTTGTGTCAGCCTCTGCCTCTCTGTTCTTTATTGAGTGAATACATGGACCTGGATATCTGCAGTCTTGGCTTCTAAGAAAACCTCTTGATGGGGGAGGTAGGTGATTTCCTGGTGGGAAGAAAGCTTCCCAGCAAAGCGGGGAAAACCTAGCAAGCATCAGCATATTGTGCTTTTTCCTTTGCTTCACTTCATACAACGAAAGTGCTGCCTTTCAGATTTCCTATAGTTTAACAGCTATTTCACTGAAATGTCTGAGCCATATTTATATAAAACATTTTTATTAGGCTGGATTCTGTTTTACAGTGTTGGTATTTCATGTGAATAATTTTCATAAGCTTCTTGCTACGTTATCACAAGCTAAGCAAATATGTGGCAGGTACTACTGCTAGTATGAACAGGATGAGTTGTGGTTTGTATGATTTTTTTCATATAAAGTATAAGCCTTAAAATAACAAGGGTTTAAGTCTGGACAGTAGCTTTATTAAATATGAGCTACTACCAGAATAAGAAGGAGCGCAACAAAATAAGTAGGGCAGGAAATTCTCAGTGAAGTGGATATAATTCACATGCAGGAAGATTTATTTAAGCAATTCAGTCTTGGAAAACAGAGGAAGCAAAAGCAGAAAGGTGCCACTGGACTTGCATTGCAGTCAGCTGCTGAACACATTCATTTTCAGCCCTGTGTGAAGAGGGTGCAACTCTAGTCATCCTATTGGAAATTCATGAGATTACCAAAAAAAAAGGGTGTGTGTGTTTGGATAATGCTTGTTGTGTAAAAAGGACCTCAGCATACTAAATCAAAGGTTTAATGGAGTCCCGATCAGAACAGAACGGAGGGGCTTTGCCATCCCGTTAATTACTGCCTTGTCAGCGAGGCAGAGCAGCGCTCCTCCCCGCCGGGCGTGCAGGGAGCTGGGCTGCTGATGCGGCACTGTGCACCTGCAGAGCTGTTAACCCGTGCACCGATCCTGAAACAGCGCTTTCACAAAACTTCTGCGCATCTGTGGACCTCCATTTTACCCTGTGAGGGTGTACCCAGGTTACCATGTGGAGTACAAATCCAGGCTGAATGGCTCTTGTGCTCTGACCTAGTATTTGAATACACGCTTCAACTTAATTGCCTCAGAAGTGACTGCTGGGTTGGTACAGGTCATTCTGCTGTGCTCTTGCAAGTCACTCTCTGTGCTCTTTCCTCTCTCCAGACTTGCTTTACACCAATGATATCTTTGGCCTTTTGTCCAGCCTTTATGCAGCACTTTGGAGCAACATGGCAATGCTCTGCCTTTCAGAAAACCCTGGCAGGTCAGACACAGCATAGCTTTTTAATGACCGTCCTGGCCAAGGCAGGAATTGAAGAGAGGTGCTTCATTGCTGGACTCTGCATGCAAACTGGAGTACCTTGCTGGGAACTGTCCCTCATTCCTCTGTCCAATGCCAAAGCAGGGAAGGGAGAGCAGGACAAACGGGTATTAAGCTGTTGATACTATGGAGCAAGGTAAGAGGCAACCTAGAAAGAATATGGACTGGAGTGGAAAAGACCTTAACTAAGGAAAGAGTTTTCTGAGAGAAAAGTGTTGGAAGGGTGCAACCTGGACCACTAACAGGGACTTCGCCTCTATCTGGGTGTACAGTAATTGCCAGGGACTCTGGAAAAGACTCCGTAAGTGTAGTGTGGAGCAAGGGGCTCTTCAGAGCAGACAGGGAAGGTAGAAGTTACTGCTGAGACCTTACTGCACCTCACAGTGCAGCCCCAAATGTCTGCACCTGGGAGGCAAATGGACACAGAGGAAAGGGGAACAAGCTCAGAAAACGCAGACAGACCTTATTACGGAGAGGGTCTGAAAGGGCTATGGCCATTGAGACAGCTGAGTCTACATAAGCAAGTAAATACCACAGAAATTGAGAAATCAATTATTAAATTGAACATTATTACTACAGGAACAAATGGGTCTAAACTAGTCATGTATTTTTCAAGTTGTAAATTGAAAGTTTGTAACCACCAGCTTGACACAGACTTTCTGCTTGGCAGAATGGGATGAGATTCCTTATGGGTTCAAAAGCAGCACTAGATGCAGATGTGGTTACGTGAGGGTTTGTGTGGGGTGACAGGAGATCAAACTGCAGCCTGGAAGGTCCGTTTTTGCTCCTGTATTGCTAGGAAGGAAACAATGCAATAGGGATTTTTAGACTGGAAATGGCTATAAATTTATTCAGTTCGAGTAGCAACCAGTCATATTGAATCTGTGTCGCTTCCACATCTGTGACAAGAACTACTTAAAACCAGCCTGTGCCACGTTCGTTTCCCCTGCCCCCAGTGTTGCATTGAGAGGAGTTGATGATTTTTGGTCACTAATCACGTTTGGATGAAATCTCTCAGCATTTTGCCTATCTCTGATTTTACTTTCTTCCTCGCAGCGAGCAGCATTTCCAATCTGGCCGCCAGGAACCACAAATGATCACTGCCAGCCCCGAAATGTCTCCCTGAGCACGCCGAGGAGAAGCATATCGCCTTCCAGCGGTACCGCTCAGTCAGCGGAGCAGCTGGTGCTGCGACAGCCGCGTCCCAGGCTCCACACCAGGGGTGCTGTGCCCGAGGAAGCAGCTCAGCCGGGCGGCCCCTCAGGGACTTCATCTCCCGGCAGGCCCCGCGGCTGGCGGCGCTTGGCGGGGCGGTGGCGGGCCCGCCGGCCGTTACTGCCGCCTCGCGCGTGCGGCCTGTCCCCCACAGCCCTCCGCTTGGGGGAGGTGGCGTTGGAACGTTCGGTCACTGACGAGAGAAATACGTGTTTTAGACACGGATGTAATCCGTTCTGCTCTGCGTAAATCTAGGTTGCAAAGAGGAGCTTTCCTCGCTTCCCTCAACGTGAAACCACGCAAGTCCTTCGTTGTTTCCGTGCTCCGCTCGATCTGTGAACATGTTTAGCCATGGTTTTACCCAGGCTGTTGGAACATGAAAGGTTTAAAGGGCTTTATTTTGCTCTAGGGGAGCTGAAATTTGGTACCTGCTACACAGTGAACAGGGTACTAAGTTCTCCTTAGCTACACGTGCAATGCATTTTGTCTTCATGCGTTGCTGTTGCTTCCAGGAACAAAAATTACAATATTTTTCAGTAGAAAACTGGTGTTTTCCAATAGCCAACCCCTAGGGTCATCAGTGCCCAATACCTACACTGATTTATGCATATTTCTCCCTGTGTAACAGCAGCAGCTCAGAAACATAGAGTTGACCCCTTAATCAACCCTGGTCTTGCTTCATTCCCTACATGACCTGGAACTGGTTTTTTGCTAGAAGCGGGATGCAAATAGTCAAACAAAAGTCTAATTCACTTTCCTGTTTTGTCTCCCTTCAGGCGTAATATCCTTTTAATTAAATTACCTTACCCCAATGAATGAAAATACAAACTACTGATCATATCCACATTGAATTTTTCCACAGCCTGTTTTCCTCTCTCTGCTGTTCAAGGTCTTTTAGCCAGAACACACGCACCGTGTGAGCCTCACTTCAGATACGCCAAGGATTAATTGAAGAACATGATGGAAGGAAGGGGAGAGCGTGAGTAAAATAGCTGGTTTATATTTGTATCCTCACATGTCAGTTCATTACCAAGTTAGAAACCAGCTGATGCAGAAAACTCATTATGGCTTAATTTAGACTGCTTATTTCTTGAGAGACGAAAAAGAATTCTTACGTGTCCAACACAAATATGCTACTTTCTACAGCACACTTCAGGGTAAAGAGGGTTTTCTTTAGGGTGCAGTATGTTTAATGCTCTGTTAAACTTGTTTAAACATATTTAAATTCAAAAGCAGTGAGGACTCCTCCTGCTCTCTGTTCTCAGTGCTTGAGTCCCATTATTTGCATAAGTTTTGCGAACTTTGGTTATTTATTTGGCAGCATGTGTCAGGCAAAATGAAATGTTTGTAGAAGTCACATCTATTGTCCTTTGCACGAAAATGAGCTTTTCCTGTGATTTTACTGCTTGTAACCGTGTCTGGTTAGCAGTTACTTGACTCAGATCTCTGCCCATGCATGCAGCCAGGATGCACTCAGCTGCTTCTGTGAGTGAGACAGATGCAGGGTGCCTGTGCCAGCCCTGTGCCTGCCCTGCTGCTCTGTCTGGGGGTGCCAGCTGGGGCACTTGTGGCACGGTGCCGTAGCTTGCTCTGCAGAAATCGGCTGAAGTCACCAGCTTATTCCGTATGAATCCCCAGGTAGCTTGTAATGTCTTGTTCCGTCTTGGTGAACCTCAAGGGTGTAGTTTGAGTCTTTTGACTCAGAGGGAAATTCTGCAAGTAAGACATCCCAAAATTTGTATGAACCCAAGCCATTAAGGATGGTCAGGTCACAGCCTCTGAGCTGCGGTTGGGACGCAGCCCTGGTGTGGAGGGGGTCTGCAAAGCCTGTGTGAGGGGAAGGCAGGGTGAGTTGGTTGATATTGCTTAATTTCCCTAGCACTGACAGCGTGTCATCCATGTAACGCTTCTATGTCATTAGGAAACAGCCTGAATCAAGGGAAGTCTGGGAGAAGAAGTTAAAAAATAGCGTAGTAAAAAAAAGTGCAATTGTTGAAGGAATGTGCCAGCATTTGTATTAATCTTTGTGGGTGAGATTTGATTGCCAGTGGACCAGACTTAGTCGACTGTTTGCGTGCACTTTGAGTTGTACCTCGCTGCACAGCAAATCCCATGAGTATCTGTGAGTCTCCTTGTGAAATAAGATACGACGTTTATGTGAGTACGAGGTGTAGCTGTCCCTGGGAATCGCTGTCTCCATCTCGCTTTTTCCGCCAGTGCTGCTGGTGGTGCTGCCCTTCGTTGGTCCCTTTTCCTGTCACCTGGCCCCTGCTGATGCTCCAGTTCCAGAGAACGCCAAATGTCTGATAGCCACCTCCAAGTTGACGAACTTAATCTAGAAACGAATTTTACGTAACTTTATAATTTCTTTCCCGAGATCTGTTTGTTCCCATTTCTCACCTTGTGTAAATTTCTTCGGCTCAGTACCGTACCCTTCAAAGAACGTTTGCGGATTTTCCCCTTTTTCCCACTCGTACCATTACTTCATACACCCCACTCGGTAGGAGGAGTAGAAATGTTTACAAGGAGGTCCCAAGAAACTCAGGTCATGAATCTGGCACTGAGCGCTCCTCTCCGGCCCTGCAGCCGCCCGTGCCAGCAGCCCGCCTCCGCCCTGCCCGCGGCTGCCCCGCAGGTAAGTGCTGCCGGAGGGAAGCCGCTCCCCGGAGGGGTCGATCGCTGCTCCCATTCCATCAGACTCCCAGGAGTGCTCTCCGCGGAGATGACGCCTGCGGGGAAGGGAGCTGATGCAGGGCGGCGGGCGGGGGGACCCCGCGGGCCCCGGGCTGAGCGGGGGGAGCTGGGGAGGCGGTGCAGTGCTGCGCCTTTAAAACGGGCGCCATGACGCGGGCGGCGGTTGGTGCGGGCCGTGTGTGGCGGGCACGTCAGGCGGGCCGGGCGCCAGGCGGGGCTGCTGCCCGGTGTCAAACTGAGCCGCCTCAGAGCGCCCCGCTGCCGGCGGGGGGGGCGGGAGCCGCGGGCTCCGGAGCAGCCCGTAGCAATGCTTTGGTTTAGTTGCTCGTAGGTAGGTTTTTCTGTCTTACTTCCCCCCACCCCTCACCCCCCCCAGCCAAAAATTGACAATGTGGTGCAGTGCTGCCTGGCGAGCGGTCTCGGAGATGCTTGTAAAATGGTGAACGCGTGCCACACAGCCCCGGAGGAGCTGGCTCCTCCCGCAGCGGGAGAAGGGGAGAGTCCCGGGAGCCCCCCGGTGGCCGCGGGGTCCCTCCGCGGGAGGTGCCGTGCCCTGAGCCCGGGATGGTCGCGGGTCCTGCGCGGCCGGGGTGAGGGACCTCCCGCAGGCGGACTGGTGCGGTTGTCGTTTTGCAGGCACCTCAGGCGAACCAAGAAGTGTTTCGAGGGAATGCGTTATTTGGGCAGCGGTGCAGGAAGAAACATCTTTTCGATTAGTTTGTTACTGTTTTTGCTGGTACTTTGCGTGCTGCTAGCTGTGTAATAAAGGGTCTTTTTATTTTTTATTTTTTACAGCAATATTAATTGCTACTTTCTGGTTTTGCAAAGTTTTAGTTGAAGAGCATGATTTCCTTATTCTGTACTTCCCAGAGCTCTGTAACATTTCACTGGCATCCATTAATGCTACAGCAAGAGCATCCTGAGTCCTTGGTCAGTTCTTTGGTGCTTTCTGAAATAGAAATGGCTTACTTGAGAACAGAAAGAAAAAGCTTCGGTCATTTCTGCATGTTCTGTGGAGAGGTAGAAAAAGCTGTGTAGCGAAAGTATTCCAGTGTGCTGCAAGGAGGGAAACAAACTGGATTTTCTCCTGTGTCCTTCGTATGCTGCCTTCCTTTTCAGAGTCCAGCGTATGGTACCTGTAGAAGACACTGTGCTAGTGAAGGAAGGATGGTCTTATGGATAAGATACAGATTTCAGGGCTCAGGAGTTTGGCACTCAGTTCTAAACTCTCCTCACCTTATGTGTGAAATGGGTATAAGTCACTTTGTGCTGATCTATATCCTGGATTCCCCATTTGTAGGACAAAGCTATGAATTTCAAAACCTCACATCTTATCCTCACTAGGGATAAGATTGTACATCTGTTTGGATCCTCTGTATAGCAGAACGACTGAAGTCATAATAAGCTCCCTTGATATCTAGCTATATATTGCACGTCACTCTACGCATATGGATATATAATTTGATAAAATTTTTACCAGTTTCAGGAAGGATCAAATGTAACATTACCTTCCTTGATTTTCAGTGTGAAATATTTCTTGTGTTTGAAACACAGGTCAGCATTTCCTAGTTGATTAGCTATTATGAGCTTTGACAGGCTTCTGAGAAAAGCAGTGTTTTGACAGCACCTGTGCTCTCAAGTGGAAACATGGTTGTGTCCTGGTAGGATGCTTATTTCAGTTACATTATGTTACTCTTTTCATACTACCAGTAATTAAACACAATTTTTTCTCTCCTTATTGATCAGTTGCTGAAGTAAAAGAAACTTCTGTCCTCCTCATGCTAACTGTTGACATGGAAAACAAGGAAAATGGCTCTCTGGATGTCAAAAAGTAAGTGAATCCATAGTGTTCCGTTTATTTAAACAGCACATGGATTTTGATTGTAATTTTAATTTGACCTAATGTGACTGGCAATGATGGGCACCTCCATCTTTGCTTGCTTCAAACCTTGCCTGTTCTCAGTTACTTTTGTTGTGTTTCAGCTTCAAAATGTGAGTGCCTTGGGAACTGTATCTATGTGGAATGTGTAATGGAGAGATGTAGAAGCTAGTAACTTAAGTTGGGTACCTTTCTCCACTGATTTCTTCTGTCAGTCAAAGTCTAAAACAAGTGGTAGCTCAATAACCAGTATTCTACATCTGCTTACCTGTCTGCTAGTGGCTTTTGTAGAGGCAGTTCCTGAGGGAGAAGTGTGTCCTATGTGGAAGTCTACTCTCTGTCTTATTCCGAGAGACATAGCCCTTTTCTGCTGACTGCCGGCATTGCTGAGAAGTAGTAGCAGCAGCAGCGTGTGTGTTTGGTGTCAGCTCTCTTCTGGAAGATGTAATTTAAGCTGTTCAATGGAGAAGGCCTAAACTGGGTTTTTACTTCAGATCTAGGGTGAGAATAAAGCATAGATACGGCGTGCACTGCTCTAGAATTTTCCTTTAGTGTGGTAGACTGCAGGCTAAGGGATAGGACCTGTTCTGGAGGCATTTCTGTATCCTCAGAGGTCAGCAATTCTTAAATCAGGACTGGCAGTTCTGAATTCTGAGTGATGTTATGATCTGAGAAGTGGAGCTCTACATGGAAAAATTTGGCCTTGCTGCTTTAAATTTATAGAAGCTGTGGTAAGATAGATATATGCATACATGGATATATCTAAAGAAAACCCACAAACAACCCCCCACCAAAAATCCCAAAACACCTCAACCAAAACAACCAAACACAAAAACCCCACAGAGAAACAAAACCTAAGCAAAACCAAAACAAAAAAAAAAAAAAACCAACCAACCATCCAAACAAAAAAATCCAAAACACAAAGAAAGGTACTGGAGTGAGTTCTTTGTCTTCTCAAAAAGCTTCTGCAAAGCTGCACCTCATTCTTCTCCTTCAGATCTCTTTTCCACAAGCCTTTCAAGAAAACTTGCCAATGCTTTGGCTTCCAGGAACTAGAGGAGTAGTAGTAGTAATAATCACCATCATCATCATCACCTCAAGATGCTGGTAAAACACTTGATTATGACACAGCATCAAAAGATCTGATGGCAGCCATTAAAATTGGCATGTTCCCACTTCTCTTGAGGCATTGCTTACACCACACCAACATAAAATGCATTTTCCTGTTCAGTGACTATGAATAAATTGTATCGTGTGTGTGTCCCTCAGAAGCCACCTTCAGTTGGCAGTCTTGCTTCTACAATGAGTACTCTATGCTTTGAGAAGAAAGGAGGCAGTCAGGGCAAGGACGGTTTACATTTAATCATTTCCCCCTAAGGCTTGGGTGATAAGGGCTCAACTACTGCTGGTAAAGTTGGCTTTTTAGATGGGGTTTGTATTTACACTGATCAGGAGCTGTGTTTTCTAAATGAACATTGTATGTGCATGTATCTACAAATGAAGTATTTGGCACTTTCTTGAAGTGGTTATAAATAGCTTGGCTAAAATCTGTTTGTTCACAGCTATACCCTTGCAAGCCTTGCTGCTTCTGCCACATGATGGCAATAAAGGCACAGGGACAGTGGTGAAAAGCAGTCAAGCCGTATCTTTTATTCATTGCCAGTGTATCTAGTATCTTGTTACAAAGCCTAAAATGCCAGTCCTCTTAAGATAATACAGCATCCAGAATGTCTGGCATAAACTGATGTATGGCTATGCCATGGCTGTTCCATATTCCCTTTTCTTGTCTAAAGGTTAGAGCCACGTGCAACAGCTGGGCAAGGAGGAGACAAAGTCTAGGAGCCAAATGAGCATCCGTGTGGGTAGATGGATTAAAATCCAGTCTCAAACTGTCTGCCACATGCCTTTGAGTTTTCTGCAGCTGTAGCTGTGGAAATTGGCTCCACTTGAGGTCCAGCATGATGCTATTCCTTGAGGCAGGAACTTGCAGTTATTTTCTGTGATTAGTTAATGACTAAGGTAGAGCCCCTGAAGTCATTGCAGTTGAGCTTGGAACTGGGCTGGACCAAGCTGTAGTTTTGTAATGGTAAAAAGAAGAGCTAGCATATGTGGGCTGAAATACAAAATTGTGGGAAGGAGGGTTTGAGACCATATTTACCTGGAAATTAGAGTGTTTCAGGAAGCAAGCAAAATACAATTAGGAGGTATTTTTACAGATTGAATATTTTATTTGCTATTTAGGCAGAATTAAATTCAGTATCTTTTAGGATTTATTACATTGTTGGTTTTACTTTTTAAATACCAAGGAGTTGGGGGTTTGTTTGTTTATTTTTAATTTTAAGTAGACAATGAGTCACTGAAAGTGATAGTCTAGAGAAAATAAAAAGATTTAAATATAAAACTTCAAATGCTGCCTTTACAAATATGTGTAGGTTTTCTTTGGTGCTTTTCACGTTTTACTTCTTAAGCCTCAGAATGTGCACAACACCAAAAATCTTAATTGAAAGGCATTCTTTGATAAAAAAACAAAGTGCAGTCCTGATAAGGCTGCATACTTTCATTTTCAATTTTGCTGAGTATTGCCTTTTTGTGTAATCACAATCAGTGAAGCAATTCATGAAGTCAGTCATTACTAGATGAGCAAAAGTAAGAAACTCTGGCCCTTTGCTCATTGCTCAATATATACATGGATTTGTATATATTCCATGTGGTAAGTGAAAAAAACTGCTTTTAGAAAGCGAAGTGTAGCATTCAGTGGGATGTTGAGGTTGCAGTGTGAGTCCCTAAGGACCAGAATTTTGTTGCCATGTTGACAGGTACATTCCAGAAGTTAGAAGAGAAACAAAGATCACTGTGTTCATGAGTCCTCCTTCCCAGGGCTGAGCTAGTTGTAGAAATGGGGATGTTGTAGAAATAGTGATGGGAGTAGTGTATGTGATTCTGTTCACTTCTTTTCATGGCTGGTTGGAAAAAATGGTTGGCTCTTGATTCCCTCAGTTATTTTGCTGAAAGACCCAAATCCAGGCAAGACAGAGGTGGTGACAGCTGGAAAAGAAAAATCTGAAGGGCGGCATAAAAATGCTGTTAGCAGAGTATAATCTGTGTTTCTTTTCCAGCTGGTGCTGCTGAAAATCAAAATCCTCTAGGCTTCAGCCTGAAATGGACAGGATTCTGACATCTGCCCTGGTCTATAAGTTTTCAGTATTTCTACATTAGCATTATGGTTAAGCATGCAGAGCACTGCAGAAACGTCTGGCATGGACTTTGCGACTTCTAGTTGAGAAAGAACTTCTTTAACACCTTTCTTTCGACATCTTGCTCTTCATCCTCCTAAATTGCTGTAGGAAAGGCAATCAAGCTGACTGTGTGTTTTTGTTACCAAGAATTTGCAGAAGCACAAAGGTTATCTGAGATAGGGTGATGGCAGTTTGAGTATGAGAAATGCAGAATAAGGATAGTAATATGAATGACTGGTTGGTTTTGTTACTGTGGAAAGCAGTTGCCTAAGGTCAAACACAGAAGGAATTAATTCTGATTGTGTTTACAAAAAGTCCATAGATTTGTCCAAAGATGAGTCCAAAAACATTTTAGGGATATTTTCAATATTGAGCAATTAGTGCAAGCATTGGTGCCTCTGGTTGGTTGGTATTGTTTTGTTTTGCAAGGTAAAGGTGGTTTCCAGCAGTTTCTGCCCATGTTACAAGTAGGTATAGTCTCATCTGGTAAAAGAATAACATCCACATACTACAATTCTTTGTAAGTGCTTGGTAGCTGAAAGCAAGCTGCAGTCCTGAAAGGCAGGTATTTGGTATCTCAGTCATAATAGTCTCTGTTCTCGAACTGTGAAGATCCTGACTGATTACCTTTGGCTGATGTGAAGATTCATATACTTTATTCTTTTCTGAAGGGAGGGGTACCTGAGTTGTCCCCAGCATCAGGTCTTTGAAATGGAAGAGAACAGGAGTGGCTATTATGTACCAGGGCAGGGGGAGGTGTGTCAAAGGCTACTTTTCCTGGAGGAACAGGGAAGGAAGGAATGTACATGGAATGTGCACAGAGAAGTAGCAGACACTCTGCACGCGTTTAGTGATTACTTGTCTGGATTTGTACTTTGCAGTTCAGTAGAGAATGGGAGACCTCCAGATCCCGCTGACTGGGCTGTTACCGATGTTGTGAATTATTTCAGAACAGCTGGATTTGAAGAACAAGCCAATGCTTTTCAAGAACAGGTAAATCTGTTAGGAAACACCTATTGACTGCCATCAGTTTCTCAAATGGCACATTTTTGTCATGGACTTGGTTATATACTGTCAAATGGGAGTGGAAATCCCACATTAGTGGAGGGTAAAAATCTATGGGACTATGATCTCCGAATAACAATATTGTTCAACAAGGTGTGAATAATGGGTTGGAGTTTGACTAAGAGAGTCATGTGAAAGGTAATGAATCTAAACAAATTTTCTGCCTTGACCTCAGTCTTCTTGTACAACCCACTCAGTTTTACTATCTTGTTATTTAAAATGTGAGTGGTAATTCCCATCTTCCTTAGTATATTGTATAGATACACTTATGACTATTTATACAGTCTGGGACGCCTAAGAAGCAAGTAGCTTTTGAAAACCTAGGAGAACAAAGGGGCTGCTGAGTTGCATTGAAATTAGCAGTGCAAGTGAACAGGAAAGGACAAGTTGGTAGTAAAGGGGAATAATCTTCTTAGGCACTGGAGCAGCATTTTTTTCTGAGAAAGAGGCTGGGTCTTTGTTTCTGGTCTGTGTAACTGCTGATGCTAATGGATGGCTTCTTTTGGTAGATTTGATGAGCAAAGCATTTAATAGTTATGTGGCCCCTTGCAACTCGCCTGTCAGCATGCTGGTAAGGTGTATTACTGTGTGGAACAGGAAGTTGGCTTACTTGGCCTACAGCTCACCTGTCCCACAGAGAAGAAACTTACATCTCCAGATAGTTGGTTCAGCACCTTCCCTGGTAAGTCTGTAGGTTTCTGTGCAACTGCCAGGAAATTATTTAAACAACACCTGTATCTAGCTATCAAAATAGATGTCTTGACCTTCCAAGGTACTGATCTAGTACAAGTTATGGGCAGCTTTGTAGGGAAACTGTAAATCTAATATGAAATGCCATTACTGTTGGTCGGGTTAATCATGCCAACCTTCAGCACCAGGACAGTGAAGTCCCATGAGACTGGAATCAGTGACTATAACAGTATCTAAACTTACCTCTGTTCTTGCAGGTCAAAAGGCTGGTCTTGAGTAGTTCTTTTGCAGGGTGCAGAGAGAGGCTGTTTCTGCAGGTGTTACAATTTTTTCAGAATGTGAAGATGGGTAAATAGGCAAAAAAATTGCTTAAATGCATCCATTCCTAAATACCAGCATCCTTGTCTCCTCCACTGTCCTGGAAATGTGGTTTAAAAAACCACACAGGCAACATAATTACAACCTCTGGGAGATTTTCGTTATACTGGCAGATACCTGACTTTCAAATAACCTCTCTGCACCTCAGCTGGCTTGTCAGTAATACTGCAGTATTACTACTGATCTAACAGCAGCAAGGTGAGACTAACTCACGAGGTTTGGCAAAGCAATTTGCAACAGTCTGCCGGAAAGCAGCATAGAAGTAGAGTGTAAAGGTTTTATTAGTATTCTGCAGTGGGGGCAAGCGGCTTCAGGAGGATAGCTGAAGTAAGCTGCTTTTTAGCAATGTGTTGCCAGGGCTCTGCTAGGGTAGCCATGGGCAGAAATGTGGCTGTGATTCCACTACTAACTTCACTTTATGCAAAGCCTTAGGGAGGCTAAAAGCTGCCATCAGGATGCAACCAGGAGATATGGGACAGACACTTACAGGAGAATTTATCCTTCCCTCTCCGTTCCCTTAGCAGCATGAGGAGCAGCAAGTACCTGGTCCTCCATGCCAGCTCTGCAAGCCCATTCCTTGTCTGCACCAGGAGCAGTTCCAAGAATAACCCTGTTCCTAACCTATTACTGGTGGTCGTGTTCAGTTTCTTTTATGTTGTATACTAATCACTAACTTTGTGTGCTTATGGCATTTGTTATCAAAATCCCCCAGGCCTTCTAGGTATGGCAGTGCTGTCAGGTTCACTTTGAACTCCTAGCTGTCCTCAGTCTGTATAGTTACCAGGCATGCAGCTGAAGCTCTGTCCATCTCCATTTTGGTTTGCCATTTGTACTGCAGCTTGCCTTGGTCCCAGAAACCCAAATTAATTTGATCTGCTACTGTCCTGAATATGTACTAGAAGGGAAATGAGGTTGAAAATGGTAATGGCAAGTATTCTGTTTCACCTACAACAATGGGAAATTGTTTTTCACTGGTCTGCTTCAGTAGGGGTGGCACAATGGTTTCCTTACAAAACATCCATAGCTCAGAACGTAATAATGAGATCTGTTACTACATTCAGCTTTTGCACAACAGTAACTGGGTCCACACTTTCTTTTGATGAATCTGAATGCATCTGGACTCACCCAAAGCAAGTGGCTCAACAAATTTTTAAGACTGGATTTTTTTTTCTCACAATGTTTTAAAGAAAAAGAGAAATAATTTTAAGTACTGCAGAATGTTTTATTAAAATTGTGTTGTAAGTGCTGGTAAGAAGTGATGATTGCATGATGATTATACGTTATTCCTTCTTGGAGTTTCACTGATGTCAGCAAGTCAAAAGAGCTCACTGATGAAAACAGGTTCAACTGAAATATGTTGCCCAGTAACAAAAAACCCCATAACATCAGAAAGCAAATCAGAGAAGCCAAGATGTTACAGGCACAGGATAACCAAAGAGGAAGGCAGAGCAGATACGAGATGAGGGTGTGAACACCTTCAAATAACTGCTGCCTCTCAGTACATGGCTAAGCTAGAAGCCCAGAGAGCCCATGGGACTGTGGCTCACTCAAAAACTGAAGCTGTTTGCCATGTCTTGAGACACACTAGTGCTATGCCTGACTTTCATTGTTGCCCATGTGGCTTTTAGCTGTTAGTATTGTAACAGCCAGATAAGCCCAAGAAACCCAGTGTTAGTTTGCTGGCCTCACTGCAATGCCTTACCAGAAGGGAAACTAGGGTTTGTTGCTAGCTCATGTCTGCTGCTGCTTTCTAGCAGAGCCATGGCATGGAGGAGCATGTGAGCATGTTGGCTGCTCTGCTTTCATGTTATCTGTACTGTGAAACCTTGCAGTTCTCAGTCACTTAGAGAAAGAGCAGAAAGAGTGCTGGGAGAACTTGAAGCAAAACTGGCCCTCTGGTCATTTACTGAAGATAATATGCTATTGCTGCTGAGGTCATCCTGGCACAATGGAAAATTACTATTAGCTCTATTTGTGCAGAGGGGTCCCTCTGCAGATGACATTAAAAAGGCATAACAAAAGCTGGCATTGAAGTTGTGTCCTGAAAAAAGTCCAGAAAATAGAGAAGGAGCAGAGAAGAAATTTGGAGAAGTCACCAAAGCATACAGAAGCTTACCTGGTACCAAAAACTGGACTGACTAACAAATGTACAGAAGCAGGTTTAAGTGGAAAACTAAAAAGAAGTGGAAGAACTTACAATACCCACAAAGATATCATTCATTTCTACACATATATGTTTAGAGAATCAGTTTTCTATCCATTTAAAGTTACCAACATTTCTAGAATCCATGGGGAGCCATGTGGAAGAAGAAGGGAAAGGAGTCAATGGTTTTTTCCCGTTCTTGGAGTTTCTCCAGTTCCAGGTACTGGATTTATTTCATTTGGAGGCAGTTCTTCCTCCATAGCATCATTGAACAGCAACAGAAAAGGCAACTTCAGAATAGGTCACAGCAATGGGCAAAATACTCATTGGTGTAAAAATTCCCATGAAAGAATTGTGAGGAATGGAAAAGAGAGGATAGAAACTGGTTTTAACTGTTATCATTCTCAACGGTAACTGGAAAGAGGCACCTGATATAATTGGGTAAAAAGTTACTGGAAACTTTTTCCTTTTGGAACTACTTTGACACTGTGCTCCCCTGAGGGACCAGCAGTCATCATTTAAAGAAATTCTCCCTAAGGCTGACCTTTGAGTATGTTGTGGTTTGCCCATGTATTTTGTACCTACAATCATAAGAGAGATAAGTCTGACAAATTCATGCTGAACTCTAATAACTCTAATGTAAGTCTTCCTCCTTTTATGTTGAGTTGTAATCAAGGATAGGATCTCTGACATTTCCAAGACAACAGTTAGTATTCCTAAGATGCTGCAGTGGGATAAATTGATGTGTGATGTTTATAATATTTATAAAAATACAAAATTTGGCAATATATTATCATGGACAGCAACAACATATGCAAGCATTTGAACTGGTTGTTGGCTTTTGATAACAAATTTAACAGTTATGGTTATTTTGGTTTGTTTGGGGTTTTTTGTTTGCTTGTTTTTTAATTAAAAAAGAATGCAACAGCAGAGTCAAGTTCAGTCCTTATAGCAGGAGAATGCCATAAAGCTATATACTTATTTGGGCTTGGACAGCCCTGGGAGGTCTCGCTGTGTTGTGAGACACCAGTCAATGCATTAGCTGTTGCTCCTGTTTCCTGAGTAGTGCACTGTGATTGAACTTGTAGAGATGTGTAAAGAAAAGAATGGTCCTATCTCTAAAACAGAGATGGGAGTTGAAAGGTGTAGATTCTTTCTCTTCCATTTTGACCTTTGAGAAATCATTTACAGGTAGTTTTCAAATATACAACAAGGTTTTGAAGTAAAAAAAACAAACCCTAAAGCCTACAGGATTTTAATCTAAATAGGTCAGAAAGCCAAGGTTTGAGGTAAAAACAAACAAACAAAACCCCACAAAACAGTCAATCAAAGAAGTTCCCTCCCACTGTTGAGTTCCACAGTAGTCTAAACAGTAAATTGTAAAAGTAGTTCTAAAATTTCTGATTGCAGGAGTCTTCTCCCTTCCCCACAAGACACATGGGAAGGTTGGCCTTTTAAAGAAGGCATTTGAAGTTATTAGCAGATACTGACTAGTCTAAACTTGCTTATCACTGTCAATGGTAATTCTCCTGGAATGCACTTTATAAGCTGCTTTCTTGAGAGTGTCTTTCTCTTAATGGTGACAATTAGGCAATCTGCACATGTACCTATTAACTTGAAATAGATTTACAAAGAGGGAATTTTGAAATAAAGCTTATTTGGGTTTTGTGCTTGACTACACAGTATGTATGCTTTAGTCAGCACAAGTGAGCAGTTGGAAAGCCGACAGCAGAATTTAGCAGCTATAAACACAGTTTAATGAAAATAAAAGCTACTATTTTTTTTCTCATTGATCCTCTGTAGTAGTCCTCCATTTGTTGCATGACTGTTCTCATCTGTTAGATTTGTACATTTGTCTTTATAAACTCTTTAATTCTTCTTATAGGAAATTGATGGCAAATCATTACTCTTGATGACAAGAAATGATGTACTGACTGGACTTTCATTAAAACTGGGGCCTGCGCTGAAAATCTATGAATATCACGTTAAACCTCTACAGACACAACATCTAAAGAACAACTCTTTATAGCGAATTATCTAACTGGGGTCATGTTGTGCCTCAAACAACAAATAAGCAATTTGGTTTCATGTGGTGGAACTTTGTAAAGAGAAAATATATCTATTAAGAATTTAAACCAAATTATTATATATATCCTATTGGATAGAGTTGGCAATATACTATATACTGAGTCTGAACTGAGAGAAGCGGTGTGTATTTTTTACATAGTACATAATGATTTTCTCTTTTAGGAAGTGTCAATAGGCATA
>JBCJKH010048803.1:0-11920 GCA_039877255.1 Loriculus beryllinus
GCAGTGTATATAGAAGAAAAACAGTATAGTCAGAGAAGCTTTTGAAGGAAAATGCCTAGCAAATGCCTTCAGAATGTTTAAGTTACACTTTTTTACAAGGATAATTCATGGATAGATGTGAAATACTGTTTTAAAAAGGCTTCTAAAGACTTCCCATGAAAGTCAAAGAAGTAGCTTATAATCCAAGATGTTTTGTGAAGAGAGAGTAATGGTTTAAACTGTGAGATGCCATAGAGAATTGAACAAATTGAAAAAGATGAAAAAAAATACTAAGGCTTCTTTTACTTACAGTTGACATCTAAGGTTGTCTGGTCTTACTTGTCAGAACTTGCTTTTCAACATGTATATTAATGTAATTTTTTTTAGTAACTGAACATTCACATTTGAATTTATATTTTCAAGTTACAAAATGTGAACTATTTTTTCAGCTTTCCCATTTAATATCTTACTGAACAGTTTAAGTATAGTTTTTGCTGACTAACGGAAATATTTACCAGAGGGAAGTTGTGATGAGAAATTTAGTTTTCCTGAGTATCTTCAGAGGCCCAATGCAGTTAGTACAGAAATCAATCACCAGCAAGGTGCCTGTGCCTATTCTGAATAGTGTGATACTCAGAAAAATATAGAGCTAATACACAGGGATCTAACTCCCATTTTCAAAGGTGCCAATGAATTTGTCATTTAATAATTCTGAAAATATTACTTACAAGTTAAATAAGGACACTCTGAAGCAGTAAGAATAATTAAAGGGTGGTTAGGAAGTAAAAGAGTATATGCAGTTTGATTAAATGAGGTAAACAACCATATACAAGGAAACTAGAATGATACAATATTTATTTAAGTTGGCAAGAGAATGTATAATTGGAGGTAAGACTGGGAAAACATAGTGTGCAGTTATTCTATTTTAGCAGATTTAATAATGTTTTAAAGTAGTGGCAGTCCCCCTCTTTAACATAACTGCAATTGGACTGGACAAAGTAGTACAAATTGTGCTTCAAAAAGTCAACCCTATGATTGGATGTAGGTTGGAAAGTGTTAAGTCTTAGCATTTAAGAGTATGTAAGTTTTTTGGCAAATTTTCAGAAATAAATACGAAAATGTCAGGATTAAGAAAATATTTTCTCTAGAGTACTAGAAAGTGTATTTGTTTTGGGCTTTTCAGATTAATATCGTGATGTACAGTAACAGTATAAGGAGATGGTTGCTTGCTTAATGCAGTTTATGTGTGTGTTAATTTGTATAGTTGAGTTTTCCATCAAAGTTGGCCAAAGCACAGAGAGTTATTTTAATTGCCCAATTTTTATAAAGAGCATGAATAACTCGTCTGGGATGCTTTTGGCTGCTTCCTCAAGTGGTTGTGGAGATGGATTTCATTGCTGGGGTGTATGTGCCCAGTGAGTGCACATACATAAGGAGAAGTGCACATACATAAGGAGAAGTGCACATACATAAGGAGAAATTATTTGGACAAGCAGAATCCATTAGATGGTATCAGCAGACTACTACTTGAAGCACCCTCATGCCCACTATCCTCAGGGCATTAAATAGTGACATGAGTACACACACTCATGATTTCATTATTTCCATCATACCAAAAGGTGGAAATAATTCAGTGTATGTACTGTGTGAGTCATTTAACTTCATATATAATAGTATAATTAATTTCATGCTGTAAATTAAGTCTTCTTATGACATTAACAAAATACAGTTTGAGTTAACATACTAAATATATCTTTTTAGATATGGATAAAGGAATCATAAGTTACTGGGGCTTAAGATTTTTCCTAGTGTGATTTTTCAGCAGGCAATATGTCCCATAGTAACATTTCCTTTTTCCAAAAGGGAACATACAGCAGAGGAGGAAGAAGACTTCCCTTGAACAGAAATCACTTTATTTCTAAATTCCACAAGTAAAGCTACAGTTATGATTTAAGACAATGTCACTTATTCGGTATCCTAAAAGCTATGATTCTGAGCTTCTCGGACATATCCATTACCAGGGTTCACTTGTACTGGCAGGGAAGTCTGATGGAGGCAAAAGGAGTGTGATTCCCAGCACAAGTTGCTGCCCATGCATGTAACAAGGGATAAAAGGTTCATCAGCAATATGGAGTGTCTTTGATTAATGTATTTTAAAGTCCAGGGCCTGAAAAGACCTGTTTTATTCCTTGCCTGATTCCTGCAGGGACCTTGATAGTGACTACCTTTGTGTCGAGTGCCTTATGCATTTACAATCCTGAGAGTAGTGATTGTCTTTGTATTTTCAGTACGGTATTGTACATAGTGCTGATTGACTTGCTGGTCTCGTGACTTTTCTCTCTCTTATTCTCTGCAAACTCTCCAGTTTATTAGAAGCAATAAACACCAGAAAGAGATTCCCTTCTACGACTGATTGCAGAAGCAAATGTACCATTACAAATCAGTGACAGAGCCTTCAGTGTCTGCAACTTTACAGGAAGGGTGAGGGGGCTAGCAGTTCAGTGTCAACAATCAGTGCCTCAGCACTTTCATTTGCTATTTCAAATTCAGACTGGAGTATCCATAATCTCCTAACCAATCACTAATCCTCAGGGATTTTGAACTGCCAGCCTGCAAGATGTCTATTTTTACATAGGGGTCTGTGCAGCAAAGACATTAGATTCTTCACAGGAGCACTGGACTGTGTTACAGAGTGGTACCTTTCAATCTTTCTTGTAAATCAAGCAGGAATTTTCTGTTAGTTTTCTGTTCCCTCTGCCTTCTCCCTCCAAAAAGGAGCCATCATCACAGCCTGTGTCAGAAGATAAAGGACTGAAGTGCAGTACATCAACAGATGATTGATTTGGTTCACACAGGTCTAAAACTATATGATCAATACTTCTCAGACTTAGAAACCCAGCAATATTGATTTGAAACACTTGGTATGGTTTTGGTGTTACACGGCATATTATCAGAGCATTTTGCTTCCCAGAGCAGAGATCCTAGACAGTAACAGGACAGTTAAATCAACTTCTAGGTTATCTTTTACAATGAGCAAAAACATCTCAGCATTTATAGTCTCTCACGAAATATTCTGTACTTTACATTGTGCACAAAGTTTACTGAAACCATGGCTTTGCAACTGCCTAGTACATGCTGCATCAGATGTCTGTGGTACACAGAGAAGTACTGTCATTAAACTTGGAACAGTGTTGTCTTCATACCTTAATATACCAAGGGTTTGTGTGACAGACAAGTGTGTTCAGAGACAGAGATCTGCTCGCATTCAAAATCTCTGTGATGCTTAGGGAGTGCTTTGTCTCTATATAAACATACCAAGAGTCAGGACCCTCTGCCTTGAACAAAAAGTACATTTGGGCTTGGTTTTTGGGACTTACCAAACAAGTACCAATAGTCAAAGGGATAACCAATTATGTTTTATCAACAAGCCAGTAAGGGGCAAGACCATCTTCAGGAACTTTTAGATGACATGTGGCTTTCAATTAAGCCAGTCAAAACCAGGCAACATTTGGGCTTATAGCTGGTAATGCTGGAGGTTCTGAGCCTTTCTAACCTTCAGTATATTTAACCATCATAGCAAGGAGCCAACAGCAATGACCTTTCTTCCAGAGCTGCCCTTTTCAAACTCCTAAATATGTGCTTGTTCATAACAGACACAAATAATGTTCCATTCTAACTAGAGGAATGATGACAGCTCCTGAAAAAAAAAATTATCTGTTTAATAACATGGAGTTTGTGTGCCTTTCTAAGTGTCTTGTGAAACTTTCAGTACAGTCTCGTTACCTGCTTAGCCAAACATGCTCTTCCGAAATAATAATCAGATCCTGCAGCCAAACCCAGTATGATTATAGCTGATAGACTGGGTGTTGCCTAGATGAAATCTGCTGACAGAAACTATTTTGCAACAGTACAGATCATTTTGTGTCAAATAGCGTCACTTTAACTAGAGTTAGTCACAAACCTAAATGAAAAGACTTCCTGTTTTGAGTGTCCTGGCATCATCAGTCTCCCTTAACCTCTTCTACTTCAATAGTACAGGACTGTTTAATAGCTTTGATGCTAACTGGAGTTCACATAATTTCTCTTTTTCTGCAATAGCTGCTTATCTTCTGTACATGGATACAATGTACCTTAGCCTGTAGAAAGATTTCTGAAAGGCTTTGTTTATGTTGTACCTAAGAATGGAAACCTGGTTTACCTATCTGTATAATTTTTTACTAGTAGAAGCTAGGCTTTCCTGTCTGCTTCAGAAATATTCCCATGCCTTGTAAAACACATAGCAGGGGAAAACAGGATTATACTGCACAGGTTTCCTACTGAAATAGTAGGAAACTCTCACAAGGTTCTGCTGTTTTAATTATGATGTTAACCTTGAGTACTTAAGGTCTACCGCCAAACTCTAGAAACAATGCCCTCCTCCTTTAGAGAAAGCTTGAACTACTTTATCTTCAGTTTTCTACTTTGGTTTTTAGATAAAGTTTACATCGATTCCTTGAGCTTTAGTTATTAGCAGGTAATTTTCTTAGCATGGGCCTGATTTCTGTGGATTGGCAGATTTTCTTCTCTTTATTTCCATTCCCTACTATTCTTTTAGATTCTGCTTGCAGAAAGACCAGCAGGGTTTTAAGAGCACAATATGCATGACTGCATCTTTTCCCCTAATGCATCTTCCCTAACAGTGGAAAAGAATGGCTCTCTCAGAATGTGCTCATCTAAGCTTCCAGTTCCCCAGGATCTTGGAAGGACTTCTGTGCAATAGCAGCTTCAGCATCTGCCACAGATAGCAGGCAAACTGGTGGTGGATTGGCAGAGCTAAGAAATAGATTTCCAGCACAGGGGCAGTGGACTCTTCTTCGGTGACTTTAATTACAGCACCTCTCTAACACTTCTTCAAAACAGCAATAAATGTTTTAAAATCACATGTGAAAAGGATGGACATGGATCAAATTTTCACCTTCTCTATCAACAGAAAAATGAAGGTGCATCACATGAAGCTGGCAATAGGCAGGTTCAAAGCAAATAATACAATAAATTATATTGTTTAATATGTTCATGGGTAATATGCTCATGACATTATTTACCTAAAGACAGTCTGGATGACAGAGTTCAGGTGGATTTAGGGAGCGCCTGCACAAGACCTTGGAGAAGAGATCTAGTAAAGGTCACTGACCAGACAAACCACATCAGGCTCAGGAAACCTCCCGAGCTAAACCCAAGTTGGATGCTGGAACCCATGAGCATCATCAAATGTGCTTGTCCTGGTTCTGCTCTTCTCTGAGAGAGTACTTGCATAAGAATTGGCTTGTGTCTGCTGTTGGAGACACATAAATGGGCCAAGTGTATCCCTGGCCTGAACCAGTCTGACCTCTCTTGTATTCTTAAAATAAGGTTTATTTATGAGTTTTGGCTTACTCACAGTCAAAGTCCCTCTTCAAATTCAATCAGCTAGAGCCAACCTTAGTAATTCTCATTCCTCTTACTGCACTGTCAGCTTTGCAAGTTCCACCATCTGTGGTATTTCGAAGATTTATGACACATGATAATGAAATACCTCTTCCTCACCAATTTTTCCTCACTCGGTCATGCCCTTACCTAAATCAAACTTTATTCATCTTTATCTCTTTAGAAACTTGTTGCAAGCACTGTAATTTTGAGTAATGACTTTTCTTGTTCTTTATGCTGGCTGTCATATTCTTTCTACTACAGAGAGGAAATATTTGAGCCTGCCAAAGAAAAGAGCAAGAAAATTAATAGAAAATCCATGGGATAGTGTTGTTTCCATCACAGCAGTTTGGGAGGAGGAATTTCATTCTGATCCTTGTTAAGTGAATAAATCAAATCCACATATCTGTAATGCCAAATCTATAAGTCATGTTCCAAAATTCAGCAAGCCATGATCACAACCTTTGGACATTCTCAGAAATAACTTTCTTTCTTTTCCTTTCAACTTGGGGAGTTGTCCTGATAGTAGGTTTAGCCTCCTAAGTCACTTAGCAAGGACAAGGAAATTCAATGGGAAGTCTCTGTATTTAGCAGAGATTAACATGGTTGATGCTAATGTTCAGTTCCCTGGTTAGCTTAAAGTCCTTCCAATTTTCGGTAGATAGGTGTAGGTGAACACAGCTTGAGCTGGAGGAGGGGAACAGGAAGGGCTGGAGGAACAGGGTCAGATCTAGAGCCTTTCATAACATCCTTTCACCCTCTGCCTCCTGCTCCTGGTAAATCTGCACCTGAACAGCCACTGCTTTAAAAGAAAAAAAAAGCTTCTCCTGTTTGGTTTTTTACTAGTAACACCTCAGGTGTTGAGCAAATGAAGGCAAACCTCTGTGCCAGGGCTCTGTCTCTCTAGCACTGTATGTACACCAGCTAGCACAGTAGGAACCTGTTCTGTTTTGAACATAATATAAAAATTGGATAAATTGGAAAGGAAGGAATCAACATTTTTCTGTTACTTGTGTGGCCTCCTGCAATGATTAATATATGTTTAATGACTTCTACATGTACGCTGCGTTTCAATTAAATGTTTCTTTTTTAACAAGACCACTTAAAATTAAGTATGGAAGTGTGGCAGCCAGTATTAAGGTTAAATTTACTATAGTATTTTAGAATAACACAATAAAAATACTATGCAACACATTTTTGATGCCAAAGTTTTTGAGAAAGTCAAACCACTGAAGGGGTGGAAGTCCCTGGCAGAGCAGCTGGAACTATAGCCTACAGAATGCTGAACCTGCTTCTGATAGCTTTTTTTTCTTTCTCTCTTTGAATGTGCTCATCTACTTTGTATTAAGAACTAATATGTTCAAAACCGAAAAATCCACTGGGAGCTGAGAAAACAGGCAATTTAATTTTTTCTCATCAGGTCCCTGAGTGAAAGCTGTGACAGGATGTAGATGTACTAGTTCTGAAGTCTTGAAGGTCATGCTGACCAGAAACAATTGCATGAGTTCACCAACCAGCAGCGATTATTCCTTGTTTAATAAATCAGTTTTCAGTGCAGTGTGTTCTGATCATTTGTTTTCTTACATGCTGTGTACATCTATGGCTATTTAACTGATAAAAAAGAAAGTGCTTTTATGCTACATTTTAATTGAATTCCATTTTCCATCTACACAGTTTACAAATTATAATTGGAAGGATGAATTGTGTGGTAATGAAAAGCCATTAAATTTTCTATTGTAAAATGTAAAAGTTAAGAATCAGAGGCCAGTTACATAGATGATTAAATAAAAATTGTACAAGCATGAAATAACATCTGGATAGCAAAAAGAATCATATTTTGTAAAGAGGGTATATTTAGTTGAATAAGGGCCTTTAAAATAAAGGAAGAAGAAAAAAAAAAAAAGGAAGTGTAAAACTGGACTAATATAGCATGAGAGAAGGCCTTACTCTTTTATGAGAAAGGTAGCTAGAATTGGTAATGTAACTCAGAGACACAAACCAATCAACCCAGTCTTCTGATAACATGCACTTGTAGTTGTGGGTCCTAAACAAACACAATATGGGCCTTGCAAGTGCTTTAGAAAGCCCTGGTTAATAATCAGTTGTCCAGGAGTCCCCTTTGACCTGCATGGGCCCTCCTTCTTCTTGGAACAAAACCACAGCAGCTGTTGCTTACATGAGCCATCGTGATGCAGTAACTGCACCCCTTGCTTCTGCCTCCCTCCGCTTTCTCACTGCGTGTAGTGAGAGAAACCTGCATCTGCAACTTATGATCAGAGCAAATTAAAGAAAGCTGGGCAGCTGAGTTACTGAGACCTGCCTTGAATAAGGTAGAGAGATGACCTAGGGTTAGATGACCCTGACTATCAAGTGTGTTGCCTTGACAAATAGTAATTGCTTGACAATTGCTCTAGGCTTGGAAAACACATGTTATCATGTTCATGCTGTATCCACTGATAAAGATTGTTTTCATTACACATACTGGATATTTCTAACTCCACTGAACCTACTGATGTGTGAAAACAGAGATAAGTTCAAACTAGAGGTCTCAGACTTGAAAGTCTGAAACTTGAAAGTCTCTCCTTTGTTTGAGTTATTCCTTTTGGCTAGCGGATGTCTGTCTTTAACTCAAGAATCAGTCTATGGCCAGCAACTACAGTGGTCTTTGAAGTGCCTTTTTTGTTGTTGTTGTTGGTTTTTGAATGGTGTCTTTGTTAAGCTGGAGAAGTTTCAATGAAAGAATATCTCAGTTTTGTGCTTGGTGAATGCTATTGCATTAATGATCTCCTTGTATAGGTTTCAGCTTTAAGGCTGTTGGATACATTAAAGAGCAGTCCACACTCACAGCTTGATATTTAAGGCATAAGTTCAGCATTGATTGCATATTTTGTACACTGTAAGAACTTAAATTGTTTGGCCTGTCCTGTAGCAGAACTTCCTTTTGAACTATGGTCTGCAGTTACTGTTCTCTCCCATTTTTAAGTTTTCATGATAATACAAACATGAGCCTCTTTCAGTTAAAAAAGATTTTGAAAAGCTGCTGGGTCTCTCCCTGAAATAATATTGTATTTTTATGTTTTTCCTTACACCTCAACACTTGTCAGCTCAGGCTGTAGAGAGATGTAACAGATAATATGAAATGGTTTTTGGGGTATATATTGCTAAAATAAATTTTTTAAGAAAAGGTAGGGAAGGCAGTGTACAATGTGTAGTACTTATAGGCTCAAGTGGTTAGAGAGGTTTATGCTTGCTGTATTAAAGAAAAGGCAGCAGGAGTCTGTCAGGGGTCAGTATATGGTCACTCACGACCTCAGGGGCATAGAGAGGTGGAATTCTTGTGACATGATTTGCAAGAGAATGTGTGGGCTTTGATTCATCCATTTACACAGCATCAGAAAGCAAATAGGATACTGGTTTTTTATTTGATGAAGACTTCAGTCATCCAACACACCATCTTTCACTGAACTTATCTTTCCTTCCCTTCCTTTCATGTGCCTCTTGCATATTTCCAGCAGCCTGTCCCTCTAGAATGATGGATCTTATGCATGAGAAAAAAGACAGTTTTGCTGCTACTCGTAAATATGTTGTCATATGATACAACCCATCATTAATTCTTGCTTTCAAAAGAAATACCTGTATGTTGAAATCGTGTACAACTACAATAGTAATAGTAGCAACTACAATAGCTTTGTATCTGAAGAGCTCAACTTTTTTTTAAGCCTGGTGTGAGATTTTGTCCCTTTTAAAAGTCACAGAGCTTGAATAGAAGTGGCTGAGGTAAGATTAAACAGCATTTATACCTTCTCGCTGTTGGGCCATTTGTCAGATGATACCATGATACAGCTCTTTTAGCCTCTGAGTGCCACTGACTCGCAGCCCAGCATCTCTGCAGTGCTTTATTCAGACTCTCCTACTGCACCCAAAACTTCCCCTGTTCCAGCAGGAAGAGGCTTATGGCTTCCTTCCACAGTTCCTACAGAAAAGTCCTTCTCTGGGTGAGATGTGAGGGCTTTTAGTACCTTTTCCTATTCAGGTCTTTAATATGAAGAGTGTGGAAAACTGATGAGGATTTGAATCACCATAATTTTCAGTTATTTTATGTGGAGATACGATACAGCATAAGAGCTCCTTTAAGGGGGATCTTCCTAGCTGGATTAGCCTTTTGACATTCAGTAGGCATTGCTAACTAGGCACCTTGCCTCTGGAACTATGATTTTTATATTTTGAAAAGACAAAGACAAGTTCAAGAAAATTTACTAAACACTTATTTCAGATCTTAGGTTTAGACTTTTTGAACCTTTGTATATGTAGCCTTGGGACACCCTGTAAGCATTGTTTTGTTTCTTAGATTCAGTGAGAGGTAAGAAAGTTTTAATTGTCCCTATCTTAGAATAAAAAAGTCATTGGTGAAATTCTGAGCCACGGACAGAATTATGTCCTGTGTTTGAATTCTCATTTCCAAACCCTGGCCAAAACACCATCTAGCTTCCATCTTGATATAGATTTAACGTCAGCTTTATGATTTAACTTTAAATGTCTGTAGGAGCAGTAAGTAGCAATCTGTGCTCAGACGGTGTGATGAAAGAGAGAGCAATTATATTCTTTACTGTGTTAATCAATCCAGTTTATGTAAGTGTGTTCAGGAAATTATGTTAAGTCATTTAAATGTTTTTTGTTTTGTTTTGTTTTTTCATTTATTTTCAGGTCTGCTTTACCTGTAGTGTTGAGCTATTGTGATAGTTTGCTTTTTATGACTTGCATCAAGCATGAAGCTTTCGAAACCATGTGTCAAAGGTAAGTTAGTCCAATAATATTTAAATACATCCCTAAACACACTGTGCATTTACAGGGGAAGTTTTCATATTTAACTGTAGGCTCAGCCCTGTTAAGAAGCCACAGTCCTGCATAAAGGATGTTATGAAGTAGTATATGCTCCTGCAGAGAGCTCCAGGAGAGGTTTTCTCCCAGTGCTCCCCAATATATCGTGTGAGGAAGTGTGCATACTGCACCAGCTTTTAAAATAGTGCAACCTGATCCTTTCTTTACAGCTCAAAGGGTCGGGGTGGGGAGTGAAGGTGAAAGAACGGGTGCCCAGATCCTCCTTCCCATTTTGGGTCTGGTTTGCTCTATTGAGTGAAGAGGGCATTAAATGTGGATGACCATTACGAGGAAGGACCCTCTGCTCTCACGCTTCACAATTCTTGTGACATAGGCCAGATTTAATCTAGTCTGTGCTTGGAGAAGCTAAGTACACTTACAGGGTTATAATGAGCTTCCCCTTCATTTTCATTTTCCCTCACTGGTATGTAAATTGTTGTGTGTAAGGGATAAAAATCTGTAGGAGTTATGAAACCAAAGCGATTGCACTGATGTGGAGCTCCTTCTTGTCAGTCTGCAGTGTTTATCACAATGTTTAGTGTTGTAAAACTAAAATGGAGTAAACTCCAAATCAAAAGAGACCATGTGACATTTCTCCAACCAACTACAAAAGGTAAAAATGATAAACTGAAGTAAACTGCAAAACAAATTCTTATAAACAAAGATAGGCAATTTGCAAGACAGGAAATCAGCTTGTTGAAATTTCACTTGTGGGTAGGGATTTAGAAGTTATCCAGATATAGTAGTTCATGGATTTAACTTGGAAAGACTACCAAAATTAATATTTAGTCAGTAGTTGTGACAGCCAATCAGTACACTGTCACACAGTGGAATCTTTATGAAATGTATTATTTTATAAGAAAGGATGTTAATGCACATACCACATTCAGCCAGAAACAAGGATACTATGAGTCCTGAAAAAGTACAGTGGTTTCAATACTCTGTTTTGCCAGCTAGTGTTGCCTAGTTTTCGGCATGTTTATTTTTTGCTTCTGTGGGCAGTCTGAAGGACATCTTTCTCATCTGATTTTCTAGCTTCCATTCATCTTTTACAAAATATTTATTTGTAGTTGTAATCCAAGCTGAGAGCACTTCTTTAGTCTGTGTGAGGTGTATCTTGTGTACACATTTTAAACTAATGCCCTGACTAACTAATATCATCTATACATAAGCGGTACTCAAACTGTTAAACTGTACACGTAGAAGATACTCATGAAAACTACTACAGTACTTCAAAACATTCTGAAAAAGTTTATTTCTTTTTATTAAGCATTAATGCCAAACTTGAAAACTGTTCTGTTACACATCCATCAGTATAACTGGAGACCAGAAGTAAGGTTCAAGAGAAGGAACTGGCGAAAATAGTGCTTCTCCTTCTCAGATACTAGAAATGAAACCTGCATAAAGATTTTTCCAAGAATGCTATCAGTCTTCAGTTAGAAGGGTCACGCTATCACTGGCTAGCTGCTGGAAGGAGGAGAGAGTTTTCTTTTCTTTCCCACTTTCTATAAAACACCAGTTACTATAAAAGGATAGCTGGAGCTGTGCTGCTTTCTTCCTGTGCCTGGGCTCCATTTTTGAAAGTTGTGGGGGGGAGGGGGGGGGAGGGGGGGGGGGGGGG
>JBCJKH010048804.1:0-46584 GCA_039877255.1 Loriculus beryllinus
AATACTGCTACATTTTTCACAATTACAACAGTACCACTGATTGAGGGAACGTGCAAGAGTAGAAAATGTCAGAATTTATTCTAAGTTTTATCTAGCAGTTTACTTTTCAGTGCACAAAACACAATTTCTGCCTTTAGGAATTGCCAAAATAATTTAAATCATGCCTTGGGCAGGAGCAGCAGTATCTTTTTCAAATTTAGTTGCAGCAGTTCAGTTGTGTGGGCCATCCTTAAGATTAACCAAGATGAAGTGTCTTCTGAAGGTGCCTGTAGAAGAAGCCTAAATTAAAAAGAGAAGTAACACCATTTTTTAACAACTAAAGTTAAATGAGTTGCCAGTGGGATGAGAATCCTTGTAACAGTGTGCTACCTTAAATCAGGACAAGCTCCACCAAAGTTGGTAGATGGTCACAATTCTCTTATGTATTATTTTTATGCATGTCAAATAAACTTTACAACTTTGAGAACAGCACTGTATTGAGATCGTAACTTGATAGAGTTTATTTAAGCCCTTCATGTTCTTTCTCTGCAGGTGCTATTTTTTCATGGGAGAAAAGATAAGGAAGAAAGCACTTGTAACAAGAAATCTATCCTATGATGATAATGAAATAGAGTTACTACAAAGAAAGAAATCAGTGCATGAAACCCTCTGAAACATGAAATTCTACTTGTAGCTCCCACAAGATCTCACAGAGGTCCACAAAGGAGCTTTCATAGTTTCTCATGTAGAAAAAAAACATGATTGAAATAGAAATTCTCTTGCAAGGAGCTTTTGGATAGCTTTCGGAGTGTCTGAACAATACCCTCCCAGTCGAAGGCAGACAGCTGCTGGGATAGAAGTATCTAGAATTATCATAATTCTTCCCATTAGATTTTTCTTCCCTTATTTGTAGGCATCAGAAACTCCAGTGCACATAAAATTCCAGTGGTTAGTTTGGATATTAAACCAAGTTCAATTCACACTATTATTCAAAATTAAAAAAAAAAAAAAAAAAATCTGGGAAGTATTGCAACAAGAAAATATTCCTGTATCAAAATGGATGTTTTCTACATCTTTCAAAAATTCTATTTCTTTGTAGAAATCCCTAAGTCTTATCAAAGCTTCATGTCAAGGACTTACATCCAGGACCTATTGCAAGCCTTTGCAGAAAGACTTCGTGAACATGCAGTCAATAGGTCCTCACTTTATTCTTACAGTTATTTTTTTAATCTTACAATAATTCTATAAAAAATCTTCTCATGGAGTCAGAGCTGGCTTATTATAAAAATTATTTTTCCCTATGGGACAGAAAATAAATATGCACCCACTGAAACTTCCAACATTGATTAAAGCCTCCTGATATTCTGCAAGCCTACAAATGGAGTGGGGTTAAGTGATAAGAGAATCAGTTCCTACATGAAGTTCAATCCCAGCCCATCAGGTTTCAAAGTCTTCATTAGCTATCTTAAAATCACATCCTGAAGATGGGTATAAAACTACACTATTTGCATAACTCATGTCTTCATTGTAAAAAATTAGTATCTCCAATAGCAGCCACATTCCTTCTGTAGTTAAAGCTCTTCTGCTATACCTGACAACATTGCTATGTCATTTTTCTAAATTAGTCCTGGTCACTGATATTAGAATACCAACAGAGGGATTCTTATCTGCCTGTACCCCTGGAATCACCTCTTAGAGCACTCTCTGAGCAATGACAACAATACAGAGGACATTTTAAGGTTAAAGAGAAAGCTGCTGTAAACTCTCTTGGTTATTAGAAGTGGCCAGGAGTCTCCTTGATATTGGCATCCATGAACGAAGGACACAAAAGTACCACTTCACCAGGAGCAATATACTTTTCGTGCAGTTGCATGCCTGTTGCTGTGTCTGTAATGTTATCCACAGCTCCTGTTCCTGTGTTGTTGGTTCTCTGCATTCACAGTAGAACAAATAGCATAACAATCAGTTAGGAGATCTTCAAATATCAACTGCAGTGGCAACATTTCCAGTGTGATTAAAATTCTAGCCTAACTCACATTTGATTTGGGGAGTCACTACTTCCTAACAGGATAAATGGAAGAATCCATTGAAAAAATACATAACATGTATTTTCTGTCTCCAGCTGAGCCGATATAGTCAGTTGGCCTCTGGACCCTTGGAGTTTATATCTATCCCACCACTTTCCAAGCTATAATTCATTCCTCGTCTTTCAACACTATGCTAACATGAACATTTTTTTTTGCAGTACAAAATCCTCTGACAAATACATTTGATGACTCATAATTGTTCTGCTTTGTTTCTTATAGAGATGCCAAGAACGTAATATTCATTGTACAGGAGGTGAATTTTTTAATGTTTATCATTAATATTAAGCACGTAATTTCTTTTTTTTAAAAAAAGTAAAATAAAATCATCACCTCTGTTGTGAAGTGTTTAATTTTCTTTCCCCTCATAAAAATGTAGAACAGATGTAAATCTGAAATAATCCACTCAATCAAGTGTTCAGAAAAAGATGAGAGGAAAAGGCCTGTCACCCTCAATATAACATTATTTTGGAAGCTATGTTTGCCTCCGAATGATGGCTTTGTCCTCCCTCTCTGCAGATGCCTCTACCTGTTCAGATTTTGGGACAGAGGTTCCTTGAGAATGTGGATTGCAGGTTGGGACCTCTTAAAATAAACATCAAAATAGAGCAATTGCTCAAAAGTAACAATCAGGAAATGATTAATAATACAAATAGTACCAGCTAGCTTTTGTGGTCTGGTTCCTAAATATTTTTTCCAGACATCACCAGCTCCTCAAAGCTGGATGTCGTGTAATAAACTCAGCTAGCACTGAGAGGAATACTTCTTTTATAAGCTGAAATTCATCTCATCTGACTGTAGATGTCCCAGAGGTAGATGCTGAAGTCTACAACTGTTATTCTTGGTTTCATCTAAAGCTAGAGAAGATAAAGAGGAGCAGTGACCACAGAAATAATTTATTTCACACAACTCAGACATTTTGGGTTGGAGTAAGTCCCCACTAAATGTGCCTTTTACTTCTCGGATACAAAGAGAGTTAAGGATAAAAAGGGCAGACTTAGAAACCCAGCTCTAGAGATGCCAAAGAGAGGAAAATAAATCCCCAAACTAAACCCCTAGAACTAAAGGTTACAGACAAATTCTGAAAAATATGAATAAAACATCCCCTGAGGGATGGAAAGCTGGGGACACACCACAAATCAGTCTATTACCCTTTTAGCCGTCTTCATGATTCTTAGAGGCTTCATGAAGAATTCCTTTGAAAAGATATGAAAATAAAGGTGTAGACTTCATATGAAAATAAAGGTGGTGTGAACATTCCAAAGTCCCCGACAACTAGGAATATTACTCTGCCTTACACTTGATGTTTGCCAGAAATTGCATTTTTTAAATCTGAGTGACTCCTTGATGACACATTTTACCTTTTATTTTTATACAATGACCTCTTTAGCTAGTGATTTACACCAGACATCTGTTTACGTTTACTGCACTCATTGTTTTTCGTAGTAGATGACTGAGTTCCTGATGTCAGCACGAGTTCCCTATCTGCATGTCCTTATCAAAGAGATCTAATGACAGATGCAGTTTTGTTCAGACATTTTTAATTCTGCCTTTAGTTTGCAGTCACTCAGTATTTAAAATTAGACACTGAATGAGGCTAAAATATGGCAGCACTTGTTTTCTGGTTCTTCACATATGAACATTTCAGGACTAACTGAACCAAATACTTTAGCCTCTTGAACCAAAGACATTAGTCCTTAAGTTTCTGGTATTGAGTCTGCCTGTGGCACTGGATTTATGAAATCAGTAAGGAACTGTGAAAAACTTTGCAATGCACTTTTTAGGACAGTCTTGAAGTCCTTGAATCTCAGGGGTGTTTGTATTTTGAAAAAGTTCTGCATTTTTTTAGAGTATTTTTTATTTATTTTTTCTGTATGGAGTAAGTCTTGGTGCTGCATGGTCAAGCTGACAGACTGGAGAACAACACTGACAATGACATGGGGTTTGTCTGATAGTCTTGCCAAAGTCATGCAGTTACACTTCATTTTGTGTCAATTATTTCTGATTTATCTCCCACTGCCCAAGGCTGCACTGAGGACCAAGAGGATGGACCTGAGGATCTTCTCCATTAGTCTGTACTACATTTGCAATACATGGCTATGTGCATGATGAATACCTCACCTTCAGACTACCTTTTTTCACTTAAAACAGCAGTTTATTGCCTCACACTCCTTTACCATGAATATTAGACTTCAACCAATGCTACTTGAATCTACAGGTACTGCCACAAAGAGATACCTAAAAAGAAAATATTTGATGCAGACATCATGCCTCTGCTTAAATTTGTGGTTTTTACAAGCTCAAAGTAACATTGGCCTTCTAAGCAGAAGTTCATTTCTTTTTGGGTAAAGAGTTACTGATTTTTGCAACCACATTTCTTACGCTAAGCAGGAACACCTCATTTGTGCTTTGTTCACTGATATGAGAATAAACTAGCAGCGTATTTTCTCATGTATACTTTCTGGGAGGCACTTTAAACATGGGAATTCAAACAGGCAATAATCATCTATTTCTTTTAAATAAGAAAGAATACTTGTACAACTAAATCCTGGCTACAGGTAAGATTGCCTTATGAAGGTTAAAGAAACTGTTTTGTGAAAAAATTGAAAATCACTGCTTTGTGGACAGCACAGCTAAAAAATATCTGACTTCATGCTTTACTTATTGGAAAGACTGGCAAATCTATACAGAGGATGGTTATTAATGTGATTTAATCTCTAAGAGTTAGACACATTTGATGCATGCAGTTCATGTGTTTTCTGCTTTGCTGTCTCACAGTTTTGCTTTAGGAAGGTGTAATAATGTTAGGATTGTTTAGCTAGTTTCAGAAGGTCAGGTTTTCAAGCTTTTCTTAGAAGCCTAGCTTTAAGCTTCCAATTTTGAACACCAAGCTCACAAAGTGGTCTCTTTTGTGCTTGTGGGTGAAAAGGCATTGCACTGGCGTTTCAAGAAAGGTCTGCCCTACACAAGGATGTGTGGGGCACAGGTGTTCACGAGAGCATTGGCCAGCCTACCCTCACACTAGGGACAGGGCAGTCCATTGATGGAGACCAGTGTTTGGAGATAGTGGGTATTATTGCATGACAGGTTTCAGTAAATCAGGCGATTAAGCACAGAGTACGCAAGTGATTTCTTGTGGCATTGAGACTTACTCTGAGCTTGCTGATGGTACTGAGGAAGGCATAGAAGACATGCTTCATCCTTGCAGCCTCCCTCACTACTGCCATACCTCCATCACCCTAGCAGCTACAGCAAGTCTCCTCCACAGGTCCTCCCCTTATCCAGAGCTCTCCCACTCCCAGGACAGGAATAATCTGGGTCTCTGCAGGTTGCAGGCTTTGCTTATGCCAATGAAATGCTCTGAGCCTGTCTTTCCAGAGCAAGTATCTTCATAAGGTAGAGCAAGCACCCCTTGCTCTCTGATGCCTGCTGGGGAGCCACTGCTAGGAAGTGTATGGACACAGGGTCTGAATCCATCCCTTCCCAGCTGGAGAGGATGCAGCTGCTCTCAGGCCTGTTCAGAGTTGCAACAGAAGTCCTTGCCTGCTTTTCATGCCACTGTCAAAGCCGAACTGAAGTTCATTTTCCTGTCCCTGGGAGGTGATGACATTTTCCACCATGGGCAGTGCAGGCTGGCAGCCTGGGTGAGCAGCCAAGCTGTGGTTCTGAGCCAAGGAAATCTGTTTTGAAAGCTCTGTTAACTAATGTAACACTAAGATCCATGCTCTCCTTATTCTGGACAAGGACTGTTGGGTTTCAAAATTTGTGAGCTATTACACACGTTACACGCCAGACCAGTCTGAGGTTGACCAAAGCATTCACGTATGTGACCATTTTCACACACCACAGGGACAAAGTCATCCTAGCCCATTTACAGCCTTGCAGGTGCAGCACATCCCTGCACAGTTGGGCACCAGCACCCTGTCCCTCTGCTGTGTGCATGGTACAGACCTGTCTGGAATGAGCTTTACAGCACAGTGCAGAGACATGCCCTCAAAGGCACAAAGAGTTAACACAGTGTAATTTTTCTAATAAAACTAAAGGCAGTGCATCATTTTTTTATAAGCTATTACAGGCTGTGTGACACCATGTAATTTTTGAGGAATTTTATACTTTGCAAAACAACAATACCCTGTGTCTTTTTAAGACTGTCCTTTTTTTTCTGCAAAAAACATCAATTTGTTTTATCCTGATTGCATTAGTAAATATTGAGGTGAAGACATTTAATGATAGTTACAAAGCTCCTTTTATTTTACCTTGTGAAGGGACATTTTAGAAGCTTATCAAGCATATTCAGCTGCATCTCAAGTAAATGAAAAATACAAGGCACTGTATACATGCTGAAGTAGTCTTTACAGGAATAAACGCAACAGAAAAGCAGTAGACAGCATGACCATATGCAAAATATCCCAAACCCTCCTCTGGCCTATTTGGTAAATAAATATCTCTGTATGGCACAGATAGGTAAAGGTAGGTATCTTTTAGAGCCAACCATGGTATCTTTTAGAGCCAACATGCTATTGATGAGAGACAGTATAAGCAACTCAGTACCTCAGCTCTCCCTGCTGCCTGGCTGCATGGGTTGAGAACCATAAGCAGCATCCCTAAGGCTGATATGGGAGACACATCCACCTTCAAGACACTCTAGAAGGGATCTTAAAGAAAATCTAGTCTCTTCTTGGACATGCTGTTCCCCCTTTGGCATCCTAGCTGGGATAATGTGCTTATGCATCAGTCTTTGCACACGGTCATGTATAAAATTAGATTCAGTAAAGGCAAAATCAAGACTAAAATGCACAATCAGCCAAAAAACCAGCTTGTCTTGGGATTATTTCTCACAAATGTAACATAACTCAGTCCCTGCTGCTTTGGACAGGAAAGATGAAACAAATGACATTTTTAGTAATTCAGTTTTCTCTATTTTGTTTAAACAAGAAAATTCTAGTCTCAGCTTTAGGGTCCCCTTTAGGAGTGAGAGGACAGGGAATAATACAGGGTTGATTTATGTGGGAGAAGGAGCTGACACTTAGTCTGAGCTCAGAATGGGTTGGAGGGCCATTGTACTGTGCTCTCTGCTGAGTTTGGAGACAGAAGTTCATTGCTGTTGTGCTGGCTGCTTCTGAGATGCTGAAGTGCTCTGGGAGTCTCAGACTGCTCTTCTCAGGCATGAGGAGTCATGGACACCCACTGGCACCCTGAGCTCTAGCTCCCTTCCCAGTGCAGGACCTCGCAAACTTTGGGAGTAGCAGTCATTTAGGGGGCTGGAGATTGAAGTTCACCACCAGCAGAGTTCATCAGTTCCCAGACCACAGCCTGGTAATTACTGTAGACCAAATGCTGGAGCTTATTCTCCAGCCACAGATTTGCCACATGCAGGGAATGACTTCTTTACTGACTTGCTCCACAGTCACCTCTCCATTGAAGGACCATCACAGCCCTGCCACTCTGTAGTCCTCACATAACCCTCCTATGAAGGGATAACACCTTACTTTTTGTTTTTGTTCAGCCCACCATCTCATCAGCTACTCTAAATTATTCTTCAATCAGACACTGTTTTTCCTCTACCCTCTAAGAAGCGTAAACCTATTTTCTGATTTGAACTTATTTAAATGTTTGCTTTTCTGAAGCATAATGAAATTTAGTGGAATCCTTGACTACTGCATATGCTAATTATTGTTGTGGCTACATTATACTTTACTACATTGTATTAAACTATTTGATGAGTATTTCAAGCCATTCTTTGATAGCTATAAAAGACATAGTGAATTGTAATAAATGCAATGTAATATAGGTTTCATCCTTTTGAAAAACAAGATAAGAAAGTACATTGCAAAATACACTAATATTTTGAAGTGACAGTATAAGAATTGGGGACTCATGAACCTAAAGATTAGTACTGAGAAGGCTATTTACTTTTTAATGGCATATTTTTCAAGATGATGTTGAAGGGCAGTATAAAGTAGGCATAGCCAGTGCAAGACACTTGGGAACAATGTGTAAATGTATACAAAACTGTTTTGGAGGATAAACAGAGATATATATTGCATGTGATTTAAAAAAAATCTGAAGTAGATTCCCTCATATTTTGGTGACACTGAGGTATGTCTATAAATTCCAGTGGGTACTTACTAGCCGCTTTACACATCTAAAGACATTTTGAAAACCTTGCTTATTGTGTCAACCCTAAAGAGCCCCACTAAATAACCATTGATGTGACTTCTCTCTGAACTGAAAAACTTCTGAGATACTTCTTACATGATGTGATAGTTCATGCTTTTGATGAGTTTGAGTTGTAGTATGTATTCTGGTGTCATAACTTTTTATTACCATTATGACTTTAATTTTTATTACTGCAATGAACAGCTATACTTATCTGGAAGAAAAATGAGGTCTTTCCACTAGTGAAAAGAAACTAAACAAATCAGAAATGAAGCAAAAGCATACAACAATGTTGCATGCACATGCCTTCTATTTAATTTGAAAGAATGCTCATTTTGTGCTGACACTGAGGTTGTACGTATTATAGTTGAATGTTGTATTAACGTAGGACAAGCCTGCTAAGGCAAACATTACCTTAGCAGGAGATTTTTGCAGGGTTGATCATTTCTCTGGTATTCTCTCCAATTCTATTTACTCTTTTCATACCAACCCTATCTGTTTAACATTCTTTCCACAATTTTGATTCTTACAACTTTGCACTTATTGTTTGCTTTCACTTATTAATTTATTTCACAATATGAAGAGAAAGAATTATTTTCTGATTGCAGTATCTAATTCTGCTTCAGCTACGGGTTTCTCCTATTGGCAACAGTATTCTGCCATGATTTCCAAAATGCACGGTTGAAATAATTCTTGTTGCAGCCTACTTTTCAGAAGCCAGGAGCGAAAGGAGGAGAGATATCTAATGCCCCTCTGATGCTTTTTGATGTACCACTGCATAAAAGAAAACACATAGAGAAAAAACATATAAGTCTTTCATATATTAACAGTGTTTCTTTGAATTTTTTGAGACCGATAAAATATTTCACTTATTTTTGAATTAGAGAATTTTGAGAGAAAGGAAATGGATTTTCTTCCCTAAATAATAAAAAAATAACAAATACACCAACAGAAAATTGCACCTAGAGCATTCCCACAGAAGTGACTAGATCCGCATCATAGAATCGTATAATCATAGAATAGCTAGGGTTGGAAAGGACCTTAAGATCATCTAGTTCCAATCCACCTGCCATAAGCAGGGACACCCCACACTAAACCATGTCACCCAAGGCTTCGTCCAACCTGGCCAGGAATGGAGCGTTCACAACTCCCTTGGGAAACCCATTCCAGTGCCTCACCACCCTAACAGAAAAGAATTTCTTCCTATATCCAGTCTAAACCTCCTCTGTTTAAGTTTGAACCTGCTACCCCTTGTCCTGTCCCTATAACCCTTCTTCAGATACTGGAAGGCTGCTATAAGGTCTCCACGCAGCCTTATCTTCTCCAGGCTGAACAGTCCCAACTTTCTCAGCCTGTCTTCATACGGGAGGTGCTCCAGTCCCCTGATCATCCTCGTGGCCTCCTCCGGACTTGTTCCAGCAGCTCCATGTCCTTCTGTTTGTCTCCACCAAAGGTGACACCTCCTGATGCCCATGACCACTTACCCCTCACCCGCACCCAGCACACCTCAGTGCTCACCCACCTTTGAAGATGCCTCTTAGCAAAGCTGCCGTCTCCCTGCCGTTCAGGGCCTGCCTTGTCACCATATCGCCCAGCTGCAAGGGAAGGGCACGCCGTGAGCTCCGCTGCACCCCACAGCGCTCACCCCCGCCCCGCACCCCGGGGTACCCGCGCACCTCGCTCTCCCCCAGGCTCTGCAGGGCCTCCTGGAGCCGCTCGGGAGCCTCCTCGGCCGCCAACGCCAGGATGCGCTGGGCCATGGTGCCGGGACACGGGCACGGCGCCCCGAAATTCCCGCCCGGAAGAGCCCGCCCGTCACCCGGGCAACAGGCCCGCCCGCAGCGCTCACTTCCCGTCCCCGCCGGCGGCTGCGCCCGCCTGCGCTGGCAGCACCGGAGGTCGTGGGTTCGAGTCCCGCGGGGTGCGGGTACGTGGGGGGGTTACCGCGACACTCAGCATAAAGTGCTCATTAGTAAATGTGATCAGGGTGCTTGGTCACCGCGTTCAGAGTTGACAGCAGGCACTGTCATGTTAACGTAGTCTAAAAGTGGGCTGAAACGTCAGTTCTATGGTTCTATGCTCAGCCTGCATTTCAGCGCTCAGTAGCGTCATCTCTTCAGGCTTCTCTAATGAAGCAGACTTTTCCGTCCTATGGAGACAGGACAAGAGCTGGGCTTATTCAGCCTGGAGAAAAGAAAGTTCCCAGGAGACCTTAGAGCAGCTCCCAGCGCCTAAAGGGGGGCTACGAGAGATCTGGAGATCCCTGTTAACATTCGAGGCCAGGCTGAACGGGGCTTGAAGCAATCTGCTCTAGTGGAAGGTGTCAAGGGGGTTGGGATGAGCTGAGATTTCAGGTCTCTTCCAACCCAGCCCATTCTATGATTCAGGGCCACCCGCAGCAGCAGCAGCACCCAGCACCTTTGAGAGCCACCTGCATGGGGTGTGAATAGCTCCAAGTAAACCCTTTAATTCCAGGGGGATGAGGGGTGGCCTTGGGCACACGAGGAGGTTTAGCCCGTGTTTAAGCAGCAGGATTTATCCAGGGGATCCGGTGCCAGCGCAGCGTGGGAGCTTTCACAAGCCCTGTGCTCACGGGGAACGGGTTCACCCAGGGCCAAGGGCCATGGGGAGTGGGATAACTGGACCTGGCCAACTGTGGCCACAGTACTTGGGGATGGGTTGTCCTTGGGGCTGCCAACCATCCTAGACCTCTTTTCCCAAGACAACGCACCATGATGCCAGGGGCTACACATGAGTCTGCAGAAGTATTCCACCTGTGATGAGCGTGATGGCCGGGATGCTCCTGTGGTCCCCTCTGCCATCCCCATGCAGGACTATTGGGGTTATTCAGGATGATATCCCCCCATCACACACCATCTTGCTCTGCAGACAAAGGTACAAGCTTTAGAAGGAAGCTGAGCCTTACACTAGGGCTGGCATAGGAATGGGACAAGGAGGTTGGGGCTCTCAGTGTGCGATGCCTCTGGCCATGGCAGTACTGCTTAGGGTCTTGGCACAGAACAGAGTTTTCCCTCCCCGCTCCCCATTGCCCTTCATCAGGAGTCTCGTGCCTTCCTCCTCCTCCCTCACAGCAGGGTCTCAGCTCTGTTTGCAGGACAGCCCCGTGGAAACCAAATCCGTAAATCCCGGTGGCGTTACAAAACGTGCCTTGTGTAAGCCCCTTCAGTCCTGCCTGGCGCTCAGCCCGGCCCCACCGCCTCCCCAAAATCCCTGGTGTGGTAAGAGCCTGGCTGAGATCCAGTCCTGGGTTTGGGGAAAGAGCCGTGCACGGCCCCATCGTCACCCAGCTCCCACAGCCATGGGCCCAAAGAGTTAAGGCTGCAAGGGCTCCCTTGCCCCAAGTGGTATCGTCATGCTAGGACAGCCCCAACACACTTGTTTTTCCCTCTGCACTCATACATGTGCTCAGCACCGTTCCTGTCACATCCTGGGCTCTCCTCCCTCACGACTTGACCCCAGGGATGGACAGGGTTCCAGTTCCCAAAGCTCCAAGCAGGAAACCATCACCTGGGACATTATAAAAACAATGATCTGCTCCTGCTTTTTCATTCCAAAAGCTGAAAAGGGACCAATATGGATGCTGGTTTGGGAGGAGTTGGAGAGCCCTGGGATGGACCAGCCCTGGGAGCATCCTTTGCTATGGATCTGTCCCTGCAGCCAGACCTTGCCATGCTCTTTGGTGCAGATGCTATGGAACAGCCCTGACCCGCTCTGCCCAGGGGAGCAGGCAGGGATGGCAGCCAGCCCCCCGCCTGCCCCTGCCCCGTGCTAATGAGTGAGTTACACAACAAGAAGCTTTTATACTCGGTTAATCGGGTCCGGCATCCCAGCTCGCCCCTCCACGCACGCTCGGGCTGGCCTGCGCAGCACCAGCTCCCTCCTTCCCTCCCATCAGCTGCCTTTTGTAATGCTGGAATGGGGTTTCTTGCCGGGGCTGTGCTGCCTTAATTACAAAGCTGCAGTGAGTTGATGCCTTGTGACGGTCTAATCCCAACCCGCTGACTCTACAAAGCTTTTGCCCCGCTATCTGCCTGCTCCACTCCGGCCTTGCCATCCGCTCGTCCGTCTCGGTCCCGGTGCACTGACCCTCAGTTCAGCTTTTGTATCCCTGGTGAGTATCCAGGGCTTTTCCCACCTGAAATAACTGCATTGGAGATTCATCCAGCCCTTAACATGGCACAGCTGGGGTTGGGATTGGTTTTAGTGCCTGGCAAAAGGGAATGCTCATCCATTCCCTGGGAGCTGGTGGAAGTGTTTGAGCTAGAGCCAAGCATCCCTTGCACTGCCTGGGCTTGTAAGGCAAGGGGCAGGAGCAGGGCTGAGTGCTGGAAATAGGATGAAGGCAGCCCTCCTCCTCCTCACAGGGCATGAGAACAAGGTCTGTCACGCAGACTGTGATGGAAAGATGCTGCGAGGATCGTGGTCCAGCTTGCAGCCGGTGATGGGCTCTGGGTGGGAGCAGTGGGGCTTGAGGGTTTGGGGAACACTTTGGGGGTAGCAGGCTAGTAGGAATAAAAGGCAATAAAAGCACTTGGCTGGCTGCCTGGCCAAAGCTGGGTGCCCACTTTTGCACACATGAAGGTGGTCTGAGGCAAACAGCACCGGGTGAGCTCATGGGTCCTTATGAGATGTCTCCAGAGCCAGAAAAAGGATGAAGGTGTCGGATGATCAATACCCACATCTTTAAGCTGCTTTTGCAAACACTCCTGGTGCTTCTTAAGGCTGTTGCCAGGCAGAGATGCAGGCAGTACATGATGGAACTGAGGAGGGCTGGGGGTGTCCTCTGGGTACCCACCTCCACCCTTGCCTGAGCAAGAGGAGCAAGGGTTGGGCATAGGGGGGATACAGAAACCATCATGATCCTCATCACTGCTGATTGCTCCTTCCCTCTCCCAGTGTCCTGCAGCTGACAGAGGACAGAGGACAACATGTCTGCGGTTGTGAGTACTGCCCCTGTGCTGCCCTATCCCCTGGGCTCTGAGCATCCCCTCCCTGCAGTGCTGGGATGGGGTGCACCCCACGCATCCCTTACCCCCTGGCTGCGCTCAGCACCCAGCCCATCCCCATCCCATTGCACCCCCTATGGAGTGTCTGCTCTTCCCCATAGCTCCCTACCCCAGGAGACCTGCAGTGGGGCAGGGAACAGGGGGGCTGGCTGGGGAGACCCCACATGTTCTCCTCACCCCCAGACGGGCACATTCCGCATCGTCTCGGAGGAGGAGCAGGCCCTGCGCTCCAAGCTGGAGCGCCTCACCACCAAGGACCACGGCCCCGTCTTTGGGAGGTGCGAGAAGATCCCCCCGCACACCCTGCAGAAGGTGAGGGTGGATATGGGGAATGGGGGGCAGGCACAGCCTGGGGCTCCTGCTCCTTCTGGAGGGTCAGAGGAGACCCCCAGCAGGCTCTTGCATTGAGTGGGATGCACTTATACCCCGTGCTCCCTGCGCTAGGATGCTGCAAGAGCATCACTGCATCCCCCCAGCTTTTGGTACCTAAATGGGGTGGTTTGGGGTGTGCTTCCAGGCAAAGGATGAGCTGAACGAGACGGTGGAGCAGAGGGAGGTGGCGGTGAAGGCGCTGCGGGAGCTGGTGCGGGAGCGGGCGGGCAGTGAGGAGGTGTGCCAGGCGGTGGCAGAGAAGGTGCAGGACAAGGATGACTCCTTCCTCCTCCGCTTCATTCGCGCCCGCAAGTTCGATGTCCACAGGGCCTATGACCTGCTGAAAGGTTGGGAGAGGTGCTGGGATGGGAGGCTGGGATGCAGGGAAAGAGTTGGGATGGGGAAGGAAATAAATGAGGGTGATACCAGGCATCCCATAATGCCAGAACAGTCCTAAGCCTTGTTGATTTATTGGACAAAATAGGGGAGAAAAAAGCATTTTTTGGTGTTTGATTTGTGCAGCAAACCCAGCTGCTTTAGGCTGCATGCCCTGGAGATGCACATGTACTTCCTGTACATGCACCTTTGTACCCCAGTAAGCAGCTGGTCCTGCACCCATCCTGATGCTTCTGTGCATTGTGCCTGATGGGTTCAGCACCCTTGGAATCCCTCGAGGGTTGAGGGCAGGTTGAGGTGCTTTGGCACCCCTTTCCCACACTGGGAATGTCCCATAGGGATGGAAAGGGAGCCCGGGGAGGGGGTGGTGGGGTGGCTGCCTGCAGGGACCTGCTTGGCTCCGGCTGCACTCTTTGTGTCAGCGTGGGGGGATAATGAGTTGTAATTGTCAGCACTGGCTCCCATTGGAGCTGTTTTGTTTGCCTGCCTTTTCCCAGGAGGAGATTCCTTACTTTGTGCCCGAAGGGAGCCAAGGGAAGGGAACTGGGTGGTGCCACCCTAACAGGGACCAAGGGGAAAAGGGAAATGAGGGGAAAAACCATGCTTGTTGAGGTGTTGGAGAGAAGGCTGATGTGGGATAACATGAGGAGAGTAACGCTGAGCACACTGGGGCTGGTGCGCTGCTGACCTGTATGGACCCCAGGCACGGGGCTCAGGATGGATGCCTCCCCATCGCCAGTGCTCCGGTGGCTCCCCAGCCACGTTATCCTCCTGATTCCTGCCTCTCTCCAGGCTACGTCAGCTTCCGCCAGCAGTACCCAGAGCTTTTTGACAACCTGAGCCCCGAGGCCGTGCGCAGCACCATCGAGGCCGGCTACCCTGGCATCCTGGCCAGCAGGGACAAGCACGGCCGGGTCGTGATGCTCTTCAACATCGAGAACTGGGACTACGAGGAGATCACCTTCGATGAGGTCAGCTCGGCAGAGCGGGCCCGCTCCTGCCCCGTGGCACATCTGAGCACAGCATCCCTATGGGCACGTGTCCACACACAGCCTCCAGCCACACAGGTTGAAGCAAACCTGTAACCATTTGGATTTATGTTTTGAGAGAGCGTGAGAGAATGGTCCATCCCAAAGGGTTCCTTCTATGTCCCATCCCAAAAGGTTCCCCTCCTTCCCCATGACATGGTGCAAGATGCAGATCAAATTTAGGGTGTGCATTCCCCAGCCCAAGTAACACAGGGTGAAGAAAGGCACCACATCATTAAATCAAGGTTCTTTAGAAAGGAGGGACCAGCAGGGCAAAGGAGGAAACTGAGGCACAAGGCACAGAAAGGGCCTCTTGGCATAGAGGTATCCAGGAATGTAACTCACAGCTTCTCCTAGCAGTGTTTTCTGCTCAGCTCTGAATTTGATCACAAAGTGTCACTGACACCAGATCTGACTTCAAAAGGGAATGTGGTGGTCGTTGAGCATCCCCTGCAATGCCCTCCCTGCTCTGAAGCCCTGGGGCTGGCTGTAAAGGCAGGCTGGAGTCAGGCAGACCCAGGCTAATGCTCTATGGAACACATCCTGGGAAACTGGAGTCTACAGGAGGTCAGACCTAACACCAGACCCTGCTGTCTCCTCTCCATCAGATCCTTCGTGCCTACTGCATTATCTTAGAGAAGCTCCTGGAAAACGAAGAGACCCAGATCAATGGGTTCTGCATCATTGAGAACTTCAAGGGCTTCACCATGCAGCAGGCATCGGGGATCAAACCCTCCGAGCTTAAGAAGATGGTGGACATGCTGCAGGTGAGGAGGCAGAGCCTGCACTCACCAAACAGGGGGCCCTGGGGGAGCAGATTGCTCAGGGAAGGGAAGTGGCAGGGCTGACAGGGTTTGGACCAGAGGCCGAAGGCACTCGGCCCAGGGAAGGAGGACAGCAGAGATGTGACCATGCTCACGGAGCAGGAGCTGTGAACCCTATGGAAGGCTCTTTAGCTCCCCTAGGCTGGGACTGCTGATCCTCTGGGTCAGAACAAAAAGAGGCCATCAAGGAGAGAATGGGAGATGGGGTGAGGAGAGCCATGGCAGTGCCAGGGTGTCTACTGCTGCCTGCCCAGCTGTGTGTGAGCAGCACCACCTGTAACCATCTGTGTCTGGCATCCTAGGACTCCTTCCCAGCGCGGTTCAAGGCCGTCCACTTCATCCACCAGCCCTGGTACTTCACCACCACCTACAACGTGGTCAAACCGTTCCTGAAGAGCAAACTGCTGGAGAGGGTGAGTGCGGGAAAGGGAGCCAGGGGCAGAGGCATGTGCCTGGGTGAAGCAGCAGATGGGAAGCGCTGCCCTGGTCTCTCCCATCTCCTTACAGGTCTTTGTGCACGGGGAGGAGCTGGAGTCCTTCTACCAGGAGATCGACGCTGACATCCTGCCGGCAGACTTTGGTGGCACCCTGCCCAAGTACGACGGCAAAGCTACTGCAGAGAAGCTCTTTGGGCCGCGCATTGAGGCTGAAGACACAGCTCTCTAACCCAGCACAGTAGGATCAGTGCTGGCCCCCTAACCCCAGCCACCCCCTTACTGTAGCATTGGTTGGATGACCGCTCGTGATGAGGTTGTTCCTTGCCTGTCCCTCCTCTTGCCTCCCCACACCAGGCAGCGGGCTGCCCGGCACCTCTGTCTCCCCTGGACAGAGCATCCTTCTCTCAGGAGCCAGCACAGGAAGGAGGATACCAGCCCTGGAGCTGCGGTGGGGGGACAGGGGAGCATCTGCTCTGGGAAGGGAGGGCTGCAGCAAGGCAGAAATAAAGCAGTGTTGGACAGCAGAGCTCTGGTGCATGTGGCAAGGAACAGGGGCTCCTTTTGGGTGTAGACCTCTGTTGCCCCCCCCCGTGTCGCCCCCCCCCCATCACTGACTGTCCTTTGGCACAGGGGCCAAGGAACCAGCTGTTTCCAAGTCTCCACAAGTCTCCATCCTCCCTGCATCCCAATGTGAGCATCACCCCTGCCCGCACAAGGACCCCAGTTCTCAGTCATCTGCTCTAACCAGGAAAGAGAAAACAGCCCAAAAGATGCAGGAACCCAACCAGTGCCCCAGGCTCTGTATAATTCCTGCTCAGGGAGGCAGGGAGGAGGAACAGATGTTGAAGCAGCTGCTAAGAATAGGGGACAGATTTATCCAAAGGAGAGGGAGGGACAAGCAGAACATACCCTCCTGCATCCTTCAGAGCTGTTTCTCCTAGTACTGTGCTGTGGGAGGGAGCCCTACCAAAAGCCACCCTAGAGGGCAGAGGGTCCTTGCTTGGAAAATGAGTTGTGCTGATGCTAAAGCCAATTAATTCTTGCTCATGTGGAGTCAGCAGCACTGGTCTGGGGAGGAGGGAGGCAGAAGTAGCTGTGTCCCAGGCAAGGCAGTCTGTGCTGGTTCATGAGCCAGGCATCTCCTGTTCCAAACCATCATCTCCTCCCTTGGCCAGCAGTGGGGCTTGGAGAGGAGCAAGTTGCTGGTCTCTGCCCAGGTTATCTTCTCTGTCACCCCGGTCCTGTCCCCTTTCCTCCCTCCCTGCTACACACGGGCACCTTTCACCAGCAGAAGCCCAGACCCAAAGGCAGCCGGAGTGTTGGGTGCTGACAAGAGCCGCATTCATCAGGGCACTGGCTCCGGCTCAAACCAAACAGGACGTGGGCTCTGAAGATGTGGGGAGGATGGGGCACGTCTGGGCAGAGGCAATGGGGTTAAATGTGTGCGAAAGGCACCTCTCTGCTGCATTTGGCTCTGCACTGTGCAGGTCCGGGAAGCAGCTGGAGCCATCCCAAGGAAAACACGTGTGACAGCCCTACAACCGTCAGACCAGAGCAAACACAACAGCACAGCTTGCTTGGGAGACAGAGCAACTGCAGCTCGCTTGTAAAAACAGACACAAAGCCCCATGTGCACACAGAACAGCACGCTGCTGCCTCTGGGATTGGGACTGGGACAGGCATAGCTCTTGGGAGGTCGCTGTGGCTGCTTTGCACTGCTGGGACACATTGTGAGCCAGGAGCTTGCTTTGATGGGGACACAGAATAGCACAGCAGAGCACTGAGCATCATCCACGCATGCCTCAGCTTCCCCCCCACAGTGGCTCTGACCAAGTTCTGAAGCAGATCTAACAGCTAAATTACAATGGTCAATAAACTAGAGATGGAGCACAAAGCACTGCCTCCCATAGAGCAGTTCTCATTACAGGGAAGGAGCAGCAATGGTCCTGGTCCAGCCCAGCCACGCCAGCAGCAGTCCCAGTTACCCCCCACATCTGTCTTACTTGGTCTGTAGGTAAAAACCTGGTGAGCTTTTATTGTCAGTCAAGTGATGCTTTTGGCAGGGCTTTCCTCTGCCCTGGGCTCAGAGATGGCACTGTTGCTGTTGTGTGTTTCTTCTGCCAGCAGCTGAAGGATTAGGAAATCCATCCTCTCTCAAACAGGGAAAAACAACACATGGTGATTTCTGCAGAAACATGAGCCCAAAGCTTTGCCACATCCTCAAGGGAAGCGGTCATCATAGAGGAGAGGCCTTCTGTGCTGCACGAACGGCTGGGCTAAACGATTCCTCTTGTTCCTCCTTTAGCTAAATCAAGAGCTCATAACTGAGGGAACATATTCATTTTAATCACCACGTATTCCCCCATCAAATGACCCTCTCCCCACTGCAAAGGAAGCAAGTAAGGCATGGCCTAAAAGTGAGACTTCATCAGCCGGTAAACACTGCACACAGTCACTACCTGTAGCACTGGCTTCAATAAGTCCTTTATTTTTAAATAAAGAAAACCCACTGAATCAAAGATAACAAAATTACATTTTGCTTTACAACGATCTCCATTTTACACCACACAGAAGAACAAAAGTTAAAGAGAAAAATCAGACATTGTTTTGTATATATATATATATATAATTTGAAAGGTAAACTTCAGCAGATATAGAAAAATTGCATTGCTAGTTGCAAATCATCTCCTCTGCAGCCATCAGCTCCAGAGAATCTGACTCAGAACATGGCAGCAGAGAGGGTGTCTCAGGATATGAAGCTGTTTCAGGGCAGCATTTAGGGATAGTCGCAGAGTAGAGTTTTGCCAATTGGAAAGTATTTTGATAGCAAACTGCTCACCAAGAACATCAGAAGCCACTCTGCTTCTAACACAGCTGCATGGGCACAACAAGGGCACAGGTCTGTTGTTCCTCAGCTCTCTCCACACCTCTTTGCGTTGGGGGTTTTGGAGGAAGAGGTTTTGCTTTCTCAAGAAGAATGCCCAGTGATCTGTCATTGGGAATTATGGTCAAGCTGACAAGTTACACAATGAGAAAACCCGCTCTTTTGGGAAGCTGCTGACTTGGGCTAAGCAGTAGGGTTTGGTTATATCAAATACAAGTGGGATTCGTTTGGCCTTTTAAAGACTTCCCAGTTGGCAGGAGCCATGGGAAGGGTCAACATCCCAGCAGAACTATAGCAGAGACCCTAGGAGAAAGTTCTGTATCTAATCAAAACTCTTGCATGACCAGAGATAGACAATGAGAGCTTGTCATTCAAACAGAAGCAAAAGGGCTTTGTGTAGAGCCACCTTATGGGATAGTGCTCCTTACTGGCATAAAAACTACCTGGGTTAGGCAATGCTATTGGGTGAGGAGAAGAGAAAAGCCTTTATCCTCAAGTGATGCAGGGTGAGAGCTTCTGAAGAGTTAAGAGAGACTTGAAAAGGGCTGTTCAATCAGCAGAGCCAACCTGACAAATGCTACCCTTGATTGCAGTGTTTTTGTCCATTGATTAACCAGCAAACCCAAAAGTAGAGATGTTCAGAACACAACAGCTCAGGATAACCCTAGAAACTCTTCCACCCCAGTGTGGAAAGCTGGCATCTGCTTTGATTCATTGATGGCACTTACATTTAAGATCCTCCAACAGCTGAAGAAATCCAGGCCAGTGTAACCCACATTCCCAGTGACAAAGGGGTACAGTCACAAGGCAGACACCCCTCCCTTGGGCTGCTGTTGCTCTGAGGCATTTGAAACCTCCAGAAGGTCCTCACACCAAGAGGAGTTGTTTGCTCTTCACCTACATACTGCTTTGAGTCATTGTGGCTCTGGGACCTACCCAACAGGCAGACCCACCTTAGGAACACAGACAGAGGGAGCATGACTCAAGCCAGAAACAAGATGATGCTGTTCACAACAAATGACTTACATGTACAGCACAAGGCATGGGCCTTTTCTGGTCTCCTGGAAAAGGGCTGAAAAGAATTTCAATAAGCTCCAGGCAGGCATAATATTTCTAGCAAAACTTGGAAGGAATCCAGGTGACTAAACTGTTTGGCAATTAAATCCTCAAGTTGCTACTCTCTGCTCTTTTGAAGCAGTCACTTAGGCAACCTACCTTCAGCTACGCTGCTGGAGAGTTAATAGACACAAGAACTTTGGGGTTATAAAGCAGCAAATCACATGTTAAGCAAAGCAAACCCTCCTTCTATGACTCACTCCCTACTGCTCGAAGAGCAGAGAGCTGAAAGTGATCCACTACCTATAGACATTGTTATTTTAAGCCTTCAAATAGACTGTAGCTAGCTGTAGGCTGCCCACAAAGGTCCTTTAAGTCAAGACTCACTTGTACAGTGCACATTGCCAGAGGTGTCTCACAAGTTAGTGTCTGACAATTCATTTACTACTAAAAAGCAAAGCCCCCAAAGCTCTGAGAGAGCTGTTACTGAAGTCTCTAGATATGCTGATGTCAAGGGAAGGAGGAAGGAAAGGGCAAGGCACCACATGTCAAAGGGCTGGGGTCTGGGGACTTGTGACAGACCCAGGACAGATGACACACAGTTATATTGGCTAAATTCAATAGTATAGCTAATAGTTCCCAACATCTTTGCTTAATGCCCTTTGTAACCTGTATCTTCATAAACATGAACTGCAGGAAAACACTCAGGAAGAATGCAGGGAAGTTCACATTTGTCTTTACAGTGCAACAACACTGCCAGACTCATCTGAAAACACTCCCGATTTAGAAGCTAACCAAGCGACCATTAAAAATGCTGGCGAATCTGATGTAGTGGAAGCTGTAAGTAAAGTACCGTGTGTTCTGCAAGAGGGACTTGGCCAAAAAGCAGAGGCAAAACACTTACTTTACCTTAGCATTAACTTCCCAGCCAGTTTTCACCCTCCTGACTTGCATGTTCTGGGCCAGTCAGCTGAACTGTTCTGCCAGTCTGGGGTCCTGGGGAGTAAGGCAAAACTTCAGCCACTTGGGCAGCCAAGCAGAGCACCCCTCCTTTTGACAAGGGTCTCAAGTTGAGGACAGCAGATATTCTGCTCTCAAAGGAGCTCAGATGCACATTGACCTTTCATAGGTATCCACATGTTGGGTTACAACAGCAGTATCAGTACTAAGGACTCTTCCTCTAGAACTGTCCCAGGTTGATACTTCGCACAGTAAAGCTGGATTGGGGAAGGATGGATGAAGCATGGAGAGGGCAGGTTTGTTTCCTCAAGGCAGACAGCCACAATCTGCATAAGCTACAGCTGTAGTATATGATGAGAGTTGAAAGACTTCTAAAGTTGTAACCCACTGCAGATAACAATCACATCCCTCTACACACGTGAATTTACCCTGTATCTATTTGATGTGTACAAGTGTTGTTTACACTCCACTTCTGTTGAAGCAAGATTTAAGTCCTATCCCATGAATATTACATGAACAGCTACTTAAGCAAAAAACCTGAAGCACCTTATGACAGATTTTAGTGGTACACAGATGCAGTATGAATAAGAGGATAACAACATAGAAGCCAGATATCCATCAGCTAAGAACACCCTCGCTAACTGATGCTCTAAAATAGCTCTTACGGAATAGCCACAAGAGAGGCTAAGTCTTGCTATAGGTTTACTTGGCCACATTTTTTCTTTGAACCAAAAAGGAAACCAGATTTGCTAACAAGGAGAATGTGCAGATATCCACAGTTCATTGTAACAGGCCAAGGTGTCTGGCCTAAGGCAAATTAAAGGAATTTCCTGATATGATAATGCACCTTTGCTACAATAGTTCATTATTGCTTTATTAAAACAAAACCCACCTCTCCAACCTATTGAAGTTCAGGGACAGGGCAATCCAGAAAGCTTGCTCCCCTACATTACCAGACTGAAGTCTTGCAGCTTGTTTCACCCTTAAGTTATAAACTAAAGTGCCTGGAACATACACCAAGGCTGAAGCAATAAAGTGCTAAATGATGTGGGAAGTGAGAGAGAAGAAGAACTTTACTGACACTGTGATAAAGCAGTCCTAAGGATGGATTAATGAGACTACAATATTGACAGAACAAACAGTAAAAAAGATCTTTACCACAAGGTTTCAGTCTCCAGATTGTCATGGGACAACTTTCCTGCCGGGGGATAGACTAGAGTCATTAATAGCTATCTTGGCACAGACTATAACACCACTTGAGCGGAAAAGCACAAGTGAGTAGGCATCTTCCCTGCAAACAGCTTTAATGCTTCACACGTTAAAACCAGAAGAGGATGTCTGGTTGTGAAAAAGGAATCAAGTGTGGAAGAGCCCAATGTCTCACTGGAGCCAGCAATCCTACAGCGTGTTCATAGATATGGAAATAGTTAACCATGCAGAGATACCATTCTAGTTGCACAGGGCTAGAGAAAACCAGTTCCTCATTGACTATAAGGCAAGTCATGTGCCCGAAAACCACTTGAGAGTACTTAATTCTCTATGAAATATTCTTAAGGAGAGATTGAGCTCACAGAAAGATCCTTCAGATTCTTGATCATTGGTTTCCATTTGGAAGCCAGAGCCAGCTTCAAAAAGCCCTGGGTCAAAGAAAAACCCAGTATTAAAAAGATGATTACATTTAAAAGGAGGCAAAGGTGACTGATCTACTCTTGGTGCAAGAACATGTTTACGTAGAAACATTAAACGGTATTACCTTTTCTCAGAGTCCCAGCATAAAGACACCCAACCCACAGATAGCTGAAGCATGGAAAATGTTTAGTATTTTTAAGTTGATTCACTTGTGTAAGTGCATTCCTAGGAACTAAAAGGCTTCTCCTTGAGATGGTGCAAGGCTGGAACTCCACTTGCAGTCAAGCGTCTGTTTTTCCAAGCCACTTCTCAGTGGCTTAGAGACTGAACAACACTCTGGCCTGTGGCTTGGTACAGGGTTTTTCCAGCACTGGGACAGAACAGAGCCTTAGTTACTCTGTTCCCTACACCTAAACAAATGCTGCAGATCAAATTTTTGACCAGCAGAAGAATGTCTGAAACTTCTGCTATATTAAAGCAAGCAGCGTTGAGCTCAGTAACCCTGTAACAAGTCACAGTCAGCAACCTAATTTTTCAGACAGAGCAGTAAATTACAAACCAAAGTGACTCTACATGCAAAAATGCTCTGATCAGATATTAACCTTTGCTTTAACTCCACTTTGCAAGAAAAGATTGTGATCAAACCCCAGCCATAGGATATCAAGGAGAATGGAAACCTGAAGCAGCAAGTGACGGAACAAGATGTTCCCAAAGGGGGAGATACACTGAAGTGATCTAGAGTCTTTGGGTCAATTACTCCGGGCCAGATACAGACTGCTCTGTGTCTGAGCAGTGAGACTTCGTCTTCTCCCATTGGCAGATGGCATTGGCATACTGTACCACGAGCTTATCCATCCAGGTGAGAGGTTCTGGGAACAGTACAGACCCCTCAAAAAATCCCAGGTGGCCTCCATGAAGGGGCAGCACATACATGACATTTTCTCTTTTCTCTGTAAAACAAAAGGAGGCAGAAAGTTCCAGGTTAACATCTTTGAGCTGAGCATGAAACTATCTTGTTGAAATAAATCAATTCAACCTTTGGCATAACATTTGAGCCAAAGGAGCAATTGCATAGGAAGCAGAAATGCACAAAGGTCAAAGCCACTTTGAAGTTCAAAGCACATAACCTTACTGCTTCACAGGACAGGGCAGCCTGCAGGAGCAGATTCCAGTCAGTACAGAGAGTGTCTGAGCAATGCCTGTATTTCCATAAGAATACTCATTCTTTAACACATTAACATCTTTAACTCACATACTGTGGAACAAGAACTGTTAATATCATGTCAAACTGCACTAAGCACTGACAGTACATCAGCCACCTTTTCCCATGTATAGTGAGAAAATCCCTGTGCTTGCTTATGCCTGGAAGCAGCTGTGGATAAGTTCTATGCTCACAGCTTTCAACCAGGAAAAGAATGAACCCTGCTTCCCTTCCCGTGCACTACCTGTGTGATGAAGCAGCAGCCAGCTCCCTCTTCTGAGCTTCTAGAGATAATTTGCCCTTTTTTCCTTGGCTGAAAATAGCTCACAGTCTTTTCAAGTTCAGTACTGAATAAGTCATACATGGTTATGTATCAGCATTTATCAGCAAAGGGGGCTGTCCATCCATACCTGATCAGAATAACACTATAATTACCTACCTTTCTACTAAGTCCCAGTGAGAAATAAAGACACAAGGAAGCATTTTTCCATTCAAGAATGTAACCTGAAGATAACCCGCTGGCTATCAACAACAGCCAAACCAGCAGGAAGGCAGCTGAAAGGATTCAAGTTCCCCCTGTTCAAGGTTAGCCTTGTTAGTTCTACAACTGGTAATTTAAAGTGGCTTAGCACACCTCACAGGATTACAGGTGCAAGGAGCCATGTTAAGCTGCTTTGAAATCATGGATCATGATGTGATAAAGAAGCTGCAGGTACACAAATATGCATAGCTGGAGGAGACTGCTTAAACATACCTGAAAGAGCTCTTGGAATTGAGAGAAGACTCTCATGCACAAGAGGGTCATCAGCAGCATTAACCAACAGAAGCGGAACATAGATCTGCATCAAGAAACATGGCAGAGAAGGAAAAAACATTAAGGGGTTGGTTGAATTTCTACCTACCTACTATAAAAGCATCTTAGCTTAACTCAATCACAACTTCTTATTTCAGAGATGCTCTGTACTTGGGGAAGCATCAGAAAAGCAGAAAGAGTCAGAAATTAAGACTGGTGGCTTTTCACCAATGCAGCACTTTTTAAACTCAATTACAAGAAAGGAGCAGGGGTGCATCAGGACAAGTACAGACTGACTCACAGATCTCCTCCACTCGGAATTCAAAGAGCTACACCCTTTTCCATTCTGCACTGCTCTGAGTATCAGGCAGCTAGCGCCAGCTCTGTTATGGACACCTTGGTTAAAGTCCAGGAAACTCCCTTGGAACGTCTCCATCCTCTGCCTCAGTAGATCAAGGAGGAATTAATCTTCCAGTTCCACTTCTGCAAAACTTTGGTCTGCTAAGCATCTGCCAGACAGCATCCTGAGCCTCCTCCACAGTATCCAGAGTAAGCCTTTCTTTCTTGAAGCCACAGGCTCTATGCCACCACCTATTTCCCACCTTATTCTCATACACTCAGAGCAGTTCAGCTAAATGAGCTCAGAGCATTCAGCTCCAGTATTAAAGGTAGCAAGAACTGAAATCCCACTTCTGTGATTCTATTCTGATTCAATATACTGTATCTGTTTATTTCTGAAAATCCCAGCTTAGACAGCTGGGTGTAGGTATCAACAGCAGAAACCATGGAGCACTTTCTTTCCAATAGGAAAATGAAGGTACAAGAGCAGTCTCTACTGCAAGAGCTTACCCTATGCAAATAATGCTGGCAGCTTTCTTCTTCATAGTATTCCTTCAGGGAACTGTAGCCATGGAACTTCCTGAAATAGAGAAGACTGTCATTGCAAACACTTGCTTCTGGTACCCATGCGACACTTCCAAGTGAGGACATACATGTAGAGATAGGAATGATGCCTCAATTTCACAGACAATGTTTTTTTACCACCCAGTGTCTCTGCTCCTTTGGCAACACATGCCTTTATACTTTCTGTGCTTATTCAAACATTTTGTTAGCATGAGCAACTTCAACATGCAGGTTGAAACCTAGCAGTCGTCAGGGCATCTCTTTTAAAGTATGACGCTTATTTGTACATAAGGAAGCAGGGACTACATCTTTACTCAAAAGCCTTTTCAAATACAAACCTCCAGTTTATGAGCCTTAAACATATTGAACAAAAAGGCCTGCCTATAAGCCACCCAGCATTCAATGTGGTTCCAGTTCTTCGCCAAACCCTTTGCACTCCATCCCAACCCAAGAATTCAATAAACCTATATTCAAATGCTTGTGGTGGTGCTTTTAGTTTTGTGGTTTTGGGGGCTTTTTGTTGACATAGGAGACAACACAGCTGTTGGTCCAAATTACAAAAGCCTCAGGGATAAGGGAATAAGAAGGGAGATTTTCCTAGGAATAGCTTTTACAAAGCAGCCAGAAACACTCCCAGTCTGACAAAAGTGTTATAGCCACATAGCTGACAGTTTACAGCTTCATCCTGGAAAGGTGTCAATGCCTGATACAGAACATGCCATGGTATGAACACTGCCACTGAAGAGCTGTGCTATTTTCAAGGACACAGGCAGTAACAAGCTACTGCTTTATAAAGCAAGGTGTTAGAATGACAAGTAGAAAAAGCTGCATTATCTCAGCTAACCCTAAAACTTACTGAGAAGGCAGTGCTGGTTTTTGGGGAGACGGGCTTGTTTTCAAGGTTGAAGCAGAGCTAAGGGCATTCATGAGCAGTTCTGAGCTGCTTTCCACATTCTGCACTGGTTTTTCCTAGGGCTTGCAGGCAGAGCTGGCCTCTTCCTACATTACTGAAGGCTGCAGGTTCAGATGTTGCTGATAACTAAATACCTCCTGGAGGATTTTTCAGAAGCTGTGACTGTCAATAGCAAGCTTTTTTGTGGCAAGTTTTATTCAGTGTGAAGGCAAGGAAGAATTCAGGTTGTCAGCATTGTGTTTCAGCAGATTCCTACAGGCACAGCAAGGGGCATGCAAGAGCAACACTTGAAAGAGAAGGTGCTTTCAGAGTTCTACAAAGGATCAGAGAATCACCCTTCATACCTCATAACGTTGTCATCAATCTGCATAAGGGATGTTGCTGTATAGATTTTGCTCAGATCAGCATCTGACAGACTCTGTGGCTTCTTCATGTTATCTCCAAAAAGAACTTGCCTGAAAGAGTAACATCAAGAAAACCATCCAAATAACATGACAAGGGCAGGAAACCCATGACCCATTCAAGGACAAGTGAGCTTACCAAGTGTGACAAGACTAGAAGTGGGCTACATACACGAGGCTTTCTTAGGAGGAAGCACAGCTTATTCGTCCTACTCCCTTTGCAGCAAGGCATTAACAGACACCCTAACAGCCTCTTCACAGAAAAATGTTTTCCTGTTACACCAAAAAACTGCACAAGGGGCCTTTAGAAAGAATCTTCCCAGAACAGACAGCACTGGGGCATTTGGAACAAAGGCTGCATGTTAGAGGGAGGGTCCTTTGGCTTCACACCAAACCTGTGGGTGGCTTGGGTGTCACTAGGAGTTATGGGCATAGCACCTCCTTCACCATCTGGCCTTAAAGTCTCCCAAGCACAGCTATTAGGTTGGCTCACACAGCAGAAACTACTTGGGGCATTACCTTAGTAGAAAGCTATTTACTATGGACACTTGTCATTAGTTACTGCTCTCAGGAGAGGATGTGTTTCTTTACCAGAACAAACTGCTCCCCTAACACAGAACAAAAGCCACAAGTTGGAAAGGGGGTTTATTCCCTTTCAGAGGCAGCTGCAGGGCAGAGTAATAGGGAGGCTAGGTTTGATTTGGGGGAGTTGCCATAGAGCACAAGAGATTGTGGAAAAAAAAAGTTTACTTAACAGACTTGCCTCCAAGCCAGCACTAGCTTTTTCTGGGTTATGAATTTAAGTGCTTTTAATGGGGGCTTACCTAACTTCACATGTTAAACTTGATCAAGTTGTCTAAATATTTGTCAATCTGGAAGGAATTATGTGGCTCATCCTACTTGTCAGCTGCCTTAAGTCCTTCTACAAGTGTTTTATACTGCACAGGAGTGTAAATAGTGAAACAAAAGTTTGCAAGTGACACATGCTCTTAACTGGAATGGGTCTTTGTTATTCCCCTCGAGTTAGCAACTTCAAATATACACAGATGAAATACTTACACATTTATGGCCCTAGAAAGAAGTACCCAGAGAACTTCTGATGGAGGAGACAACAACATTGAGCATGTCACTTATTTAACACACACATCCTTTATGCTCAGAGCCACAGACCGCAACAGCAGCACAGGGATCCTACGAGAGCACTTGAACTCCATGAACAGCAACACTAAGTACTTTGCTGGCTACATGCTCTTTCTAGAGGAACAGCTAGAAGCCAGAGCTACAATTTGTCTATTTGCTTATTTGATAAACAGCAGATCTTGAAGGTTAGTCCTACCTCAAGTAGGTGGCAGAACAAGAAGCTCCTTGAATAGGGAATTCTTTGGCTAGAAGTGAAACAGATGCAGAACACTCCACTTTGAAGTTTAATTGCAAAGTTTTCCTGTGCATGTCTTGTTTATTCATTAAGCAGGTTTCCTCAGAAGGCAAAAAGACAAAGCCTGCTTTCTTTGAACAAGATCATCAAAGCTTATCTGTACATTTTACAGCGTATGAATGAGATTGATATGGGTTCCCTTCTCTGCTGATTGATTTAAAGACTACCAAACAAGAAACTGGTGCATAAACTTTCAGAAGCTCTATTTTAAAGGAGTAAGATGACATATGCAATATAGCAACCGATCCTAAGTAATGTACTGCAGTACCTGTGAGAAAGGATGATCTTCTTCATGTTGTCTGCCATGAGGAAGTTATAAAATCTTCTGCACTGATCCCACTGCATGAAGGTTTCCTGTGCCCTAGAAAATATACACATTGCAGAACAATCAAAGCTGTTAATGGAGATCTTGAAAGATCAGATTAATCCAGTGTAGCATCTTCTGGCAGCCTAGAGGATGTGTAAACAAACCTCCAGGCCTTCCCTGCCACAGCTTAACCTTTGCCAAGAAATGACTCCTGATTTGAAGAAGTCTGTTAGTATCAGAAAACCGATCCATGGTCTCATTCTGTGCAATGCAATTAGCAGTTTGGATCAGAGCATTTAAGAGGCATCAGTCAAGATCTGCAGCACTGACAACAGGATTTTGGTATCCCTTTGCAGAAGTTGAATGTAGTTTACTTAATGACACTACCAAGGAAAGGACTAAAACCTGTTGCTGAACAAAGTGTTGTCTGCTGTGTAGATAGCTCTGCAGAGGAAACAATTTGTGCAGATGTTTCCAATATGTGCAGACACTTATTGTTCTAGCTTTGTTGGCAGGAGCTGTAGGAATAAATACTTGTTGCAGCTGCAAGTGGCATCTGAGTTGAAGTCTTTACCTATTCTGAAAGCAAAATAGCACTTCACAGCTTATCTGTTGTTAGAACAGAAGTAAAGCGATCCAGACATGTGAGCTCTGCCAGATACCACCACTCCTTTGCTATGCAGGGTCACAGGCAGGTTACAGCTTTACACTTAGCAGGGTTTGCTGTTACTGAGGAAACACACTATCATTTACTGAGCAACTTAAGAATGCTGAGAGCAGTTTCACCTATTCAAGTACTCCTACCATTTAAATATTAACGTACCATGAGAGCTACAGCAGATTTAGCAGGACCTCCCAAGCCACAACCTGCAAGTCCCCTAGAAGAACAAAAGCAAGCTATATCCAGATACATATTCCGTATCTTTATTTGTCTAGCCAGACTATACCTATCATGTTTACACCAAGGCAGGGGAATGAAGCCAGACAGGAAGATGCCCATTTCTTTCTTCACAAAAGATTTTCCAAGCAAACCCATTAAGTTATTACAAGACTTTTGAAGTTAAAACTACTAGAATTCCCCTGCAGTTCCTGTGGTGTACAGCAGCATTCCTAATACAAAGAGCTGCAAGTACTGGAAGAAAAAGCAATTCCCAGTATGTTGAGGACTGCACAGGTTTCAAAAGTTGAGGTCTCTCCCCATAGCTGTAGCTATGGCGAAGACGCATTCCACAAGATCAAGAAGCAGAATCAAGCCTGTGCAGGCAGGGATTAAGGAATAAGGAGAGATGTGTCCCCATTTACCCTCAGGGAACACATTCCCCAGATTCTGTTAATTCATTAAACTAAGAGTCTTTCATTCTTCTGGCAGATCCTACTATTCCTGCTATTTTATTATGCCCAGCTACGGGACTCATGCTTAATGCTCCGGAAAGGCTTTCATATTTCACATCACTGGCTCACCTTGCTCACCACCACTTTTTTCCTTCACTTCCTAAAGTTATTTGAGGAATAAAGACTGTACAAGCTAATAGGGAAAGAAAAGAAAGAAAATGGAATTGTAAACTAACTGGTCATGCATAACAGGATAATCCACTTTCATGTAGCCCAGAGGGATGAGGCCAGTTATTTTAACCTACCACACCAAGCCCAGGAAAGCTAAGGCTTAACATTCCACCTTGAGGTGCTTTGTACCTCCTCCCTCCCACTTCTACAACCAGAGCACAAGGCCCTCCCTCTCCTGTGTTTTCCTTAGTAGTTATTTACTGATGTTGCTTTCCCACAGCTCTCCAGATAATCAGCAATTAAAGCAGAAGTAGACGTGAGGTAGGGAGACAGGAGATCTGAAAAGCCTTCCTGCTGACTGCCCAGTAACACATAGCAGATGCTTTGAGACTGGAGATCTGCTAGTAGATGTTTACCCAGCAGGTGGAGTCCAGAGCTCAGTAATCCACACAACCCACTGAAGACTTGCATTAAATTCAGACGAGCAGCTGATACTCTTCCACAGGAACATCCGAGTATTGTTAAACAGGTTGCCCTTCTCCTGCTGTTCTACCAGCACACCATGACACATTGCTACAGAAATCGGCCTAGGGAACAGCATTACTTGCAACATCATTTTGGACACCAGAAACAGTACAGTGTGTAACTGCAGAAGATGAACCAAGTAGACTGCAGACAGATGTGAACCCTGCAAACCCTGTCTGACAGCTGCAATTGAGGAGCTGGCTTCAAAAGTATCCTCTGTGCTCCACGCCATAGCCCCAGGACATCCACGAGCATTTTAGTTGAAAAAAACCAGAAATGCTGTGCCTGAACGTATCTACCCAAATTTTAAGGCTGTGAACTCACGTGGACCTAGCAGTAGATTATACATTTTTAGCTGTAGTTACATCTGCTCTCACAAGGAGTTAGAAATGCTGGAATATTAGTGATATGCACATCAAGCTTTTAGTCACATCTTAATGCTTCCATAAAAGCTTCTCTTTCACCTCTAAGAGCTCAGCTTATAAAAGGTGTCTTCAGACTGCTGAGGTCTGGTCTCCATACAGGCAAAGCATCACAGCATCAAGAAAGTTTCAGCTATCTTGACCAGGCTTTGAGGCCAAATTCCATAGCAAGCCCCTTACAGGGCTGCCATAGTTTCACCATTATCTGCCCTAAAGATCTTGACCCAAATACCCTAGAGCCTCAACAGCCCCTTTTGTCTTGCAAATAGTTTCAGGGCTCGAAAGTGCAGTTTAATTAAAGTCAGGTACACCTCAGTAGTTATTTGCATGTATAAAAAGTAGACTGAAAGCAGCAGCTTAGCCAATTACACTGTTTTAACCCTCATCAACTACCTACATAGAACGTTACTGCACGGTAGTTGAGCCACTAGTTTTCAAGCAGCATCGCCGTACCCAGATCCTCTATCACTGTTAGCACTAGGTGGAGCCGTTACAGCTCTTGAAATGCTACAGCCTGGGCTTCCAGGCAGCGAGCCATAGGTTAACGTTTCAGGCAGACTTTAAGGCTATAATCCTTCTCCTCCCCACCTTTCCAAGTTGTACAACATAACTGCAAGTGCCTCTCCATTTCCTCAGCAGCCCACAGCACTGTTTCAATGACATACACTCAGAGAGGAGCACAGACTGACAGCCTCTTTGCTGTGTGTCTTCTCAGTCTCCCCAGCTAAGAGCTGCCAAATGAAACTGTGACACTGAAGCCAAACAAGCCATTATGAACCAAGGGATACTCCTCAGAGCAATGAGAGTGTGTAAACTGTGGCTTGCAAGGCTGGCATCATCTCAGCTGTTTGTCATGCTGCCCAGCCTGCCAGGTTAGTTACACCAGGACACTAAACAGGGAATGTCTCCTCTTTGGATGATACAGCAATGAGACAGGCCAGCTCACACACACAGACCAGGAGCTGCCAGCATACACCTGGCCAGGTAAAGGAAACTTAGTTTTACTATTAACAGAAAGCATGGAGAATCCTCTAGACCTACCTCAGTGCACTGTACCCCTGGCACACGCTGACGCAGCACAGGACTCGCTCCTGGTTGGCCTGGTTCTCTCCCAGGTACTTGCACACTATGTTTCCACCCAGGCTGAAGCCCACAACAACCAGCTGAGTCTGAGGGTAGGTCTTCTTGATGTAATTAACCATGGCACTAAATTCCCAGGTGCAACCTGAAAATAAAGGTAAAGTCAAGAATCATGTTCTGAAAACCTATAATCCCATTTTGAGTTTCAGCTTTAAGTTCAGCATATCCTGACTTTACAATAACCTTAAGGTTTTAAGAGCTCTGATTCACACATGTGTTCATGTATCTGTTTTATGAGTCCTATGGACCTTACCTCATGCTTAGCTCTGACAGAGTGCCAAAGTAAGATGAAATTAACTTGCTTAAAATTTATGGCAACAGCTAATGTGACAATCTCAACTCTTCTTTCTAAATAACAGTCCAACAACTCTGGCCTTGACATTACTATCCAAGAACAGCACACATTGTTATCTTCCTGAGCCAGTTTGCCACTTCTGAACTTAAGTGAGGTGTCTGAAAAGCAGCTTGCTCCTTTGCTTTTAGTAAGACTGCCATGGATTCTTAAATCCATGCTCATGCAGGGAGGGGATGGAAATGCAGAGTTGGTTTGTCAGGACAAAGCTTAGGGGACTGATGCAGAGCCTGACTAAGCAGGTGCTCTCTGGAATCAGAGGGAAGGGCTCAAGCAGAGGCAGCTAGCCCTTTCTAACCACTGAGGAAGTAAAGATACTGATGCTTCCTAGAAGACACAGAGGTACCCCCTCTTCAAGAGAAGAAGCAAGTGCTCCTACACAGGTCTGTTCTGCTCTCAGCTAACACCCACTTGCATCCCACAGGCTGCAGGCTAAGATGGGTCCAGTTTCTGGCACTACTAGGGTCCTCAGATGGCCTGACAGGCATGAGGACTTGCACATATGCACCACCACCACCACCTACAGCTGTTTCTTCTGCCTTGTAGTTTGGGAAAAGGAAACATGAAGAAGTGGAGCTGCAAACCACATGGCATCAGGACAGTGCTTTCAACCCTTTATGCACTGTTAAGCTTCCCACTGGGTTTAAGACTGAAAACCACACATGAGGCATCACATGAACAAGGGCTGTTTATTCCTGTCTAGAGTCAGGAACTCAGCTCTATCCTGTGGAATTCTTCCAGGGAGATAAATGCCAGGAGCTGGGATTCTACCATGTGCCAACCTACCACTGCTCCAGTGTGCCCCCACCCCAACTGTAGCATCCTTACTAGACATCAGTCTCAGGTTTTAGCTAGCTCTAGACTGAGCACCAGGGTTTGTGTTTACTTCAGTGAAACAGGTTCTGGCTGAGTGTTTCAGAAGGGCTTGGGCACTTCCTTGTGAACATTCCTGATGAGCAATTTCCATCAAGATGACAAATGCTGCATTGTTTTTGTTTTCCCTGGAAGAAGCAAAAGTCAAAATACTTTAGTGTTTGACCTTCATGATTTGAGGGCAACTGGTAACTATTTCAGAATAGCAACAGGTCAAGCTTGATGTCAAGGCTGGAGGATTCAGCAAATCCCAAGTTCAGGCTACTTGCACCTCAACAAATACATCAGGAATCCAGCAAAAAACTGGAAAGACACTGGGATATTTGGGTTGGAGGCATACGAAAGGCTGCTCATGGTCTTACTGGCACTCCACTTAAAAGGCAACTCTGCCAAGTGATTAACTGTCATACTCAAAGGAAGTGCTAGCCATTCCTTTCCTTTCCCAAGGCTATAAGAGACTCAGAAAGGTCTCAAGAGATGCACTACAGAGTAACTCCCAATGGTCTAAAGCAAAGGTCCATGGAAGAAAGCTGTCAACTTTGATCAAAAAAGCAAATGCTTCAAGGAGGCCAAGCTTAGTTCCCAGAACACGGTAGGCTTAAAGCTATTAACAGCCTAGAGACTCAACACAAATTGAAGGCACTTGGTATTTGTCTTTTCCACCAAGTAGATTTAATGACTATAAAATAATCAACAAAGCATTAGAGCCCATTTGCCTGCCAAACTCAGAATCTCAAAGCACAATATTACTATTATGGCAATTCAACTGCGCAAGATAAACATTCAAATTGCTAATCAAAACTCTTAGCAGTGAGTTTTAGTCATCTTCAAAGAACAAGAAACCCAACACCGATGTGCTAAACCCACAACTGACTCCTGACATAACGCCCATAAAGATGTTTGCAGTAAAGAAGGATATGAGGGCTCAAGAAAGCTCAGGAACAAGCAGATCAGGTGGCAGGCAAGAAGGCCACATTCTACAAAGATCATGTTACTCACTAGCAGGGCAGTTAAGAATAGCTGGAGTCTCCCTTAAACACAGTTCCTTTTAATTTCCAGGTTAACATTTCCTTATACTCAAGGTAAGATCCCAAAATCGTGGCAGTTAAGCACTAACTTCTGTAGTTCCACTGTTGTAATGTGGAACTGTTGCTGCTCCTTGGTATTTGTGTGACATCCAGGGATCAATCCCCATGTGCCCCTCTTAGGACAGAAATGTACTTTCTGGATAGGCTGGTACAAAATCCTCTCATATTACAGTTTAAAGACTCAGAAGCAGTGTTTATTTTTCAGAGTCAGTTTTGTTCCACATTCCACTAACCTGACATTTTGGCACCTCTAAAAATCACTGGAGCATGCTCTTAGCCACAAGAGTTTGATTAGGATACCTGTGTAAGAGTTGATTAGGATACCTGTGTAAGAACTAGGAGAAGAGACAAGGAAAAGTGAATCTCAGTATCTTCCTCATGTATAAGTTCAGTTTAGTTCCTGAGAGACAATACAAAATTATCCTCACTCAGATACAGCAGTTGTGTTATGCTGAAGGATGAAGCCCTAAAAATTCTACAAGCTTGGAAATGAGTCCCCAGGTGCCGTGAAGTACCTACCGTATGTGAACATCCGTGGAGAAGTGAGCTCAATGTTTGGTAGGGCTCCTAAGTGATTCAGGACAGCACATCTGTACCCATTCTTTTGGGCATAGTCAACAAAAGTGCGGATGTACTGCTTTTCACTGTGGTTAGCAATCCCAGGGCAGATCACCATTGTAACATCCTCTGTGCACAGAAAGAGAGGGAAGTTAAGTAAATGTCACTTCATGCAAATTGAGAGAGTCAGAAGGGTTCCAACTGAGATCCACGGGAAACCACCTGCCAGAAGCAAGCTGAAAACTGTACTAGCCTGCCAAAAACCCATTATGGGACAGGAGATGAGCAGCTCTAGTGCTACAGATGTGAACAAATGATTCACATTGCTGTAGATGAACAGTCCTGTAACTTCAGGGAAAGCTGCCTGAAGAGTTCTACAGACACTGCCTAGAGACTAAGAGCAAATTCTTCCCTTTGAATGATGTTTTTGACATTACACATGTTCTGCCTTGTGACAGCCTGCAGTGACTAAGTGAGTGAAGGCTCTGGAGCCCACTGCTCATTCATGCACCAAGTAGGATGGCTATGTTATTTTTTCCCTCATTTCTCTTCCAGAATTGAGTGCAATAATCTTTAAAGAGAAGCTTTGCTAAGCATAGACATCCTGATCGGCTGACATGAGCCATCATCTTCTTTGTGGCTAATGTAATTGTATTTGATGTGCTGACATTGTTCACTAGTTTAACAAGATATCATTTCATCAACTAAGAAAGTACTTCTTGTAATTCAAGTACGCACAATAAATTACATTCAAGATTAATGTATGTACTTCAGATTAGCTCTCAGACTCACGAAAAGCTCCAACATGAGCAGCTCTAGCCACTGAATTTTTGCCTCATTAAGGGAGCACTGCTCGGATTCTTCATAGTGGTAAAGACTGTTCTAGGACAGCATTATACCATGAGGATCTCCACACTGACACTTAATAACTCTGCTTCTTCTGAAGGCCAAATGGGAGTCATGACATCAGCTTCTGAGCAGTAAACTGCATTTCTGAAGTCAAGCCACAGTAACTCAGTTTTAAGTACTGCTGTTACTAGCAGTTAACAGTGAGTTTAAAGCTGACATTCACTCTGAATATAAATATGTAGTGTTGTAAGGAATCCCCAAGACTTTATACTTTTCACAGAGCTCTCTTCATGTCTGGACTCCATCATACCCTTTGCACACATATTGTTGGTAAAAACTATTAAAAATCTATTTCTAAGGGGGGGAATAGAAGTCTAGTTTCCTGAAGGACATTGCACAGCTAGCCTCTGTTCTATGATCCCAGAGCCTTAATAGGCAAAGGGCATTCCAATCAAGGCTTACCACCAGATTCTCTTTGCCAGCCTCTCACTTCGAGGCACAGGTTAAAGAACACTTCTGTTTCTTAACCCCCCATCCCCTGCTACAAACAGTTAATTGGTTTAGTAGGGTTTCTCCTGATGTCTAACTACAGGTGTACAGAAAGATGGCCTCACACCCTCCACACATGGGTTAGTATTGCTTAGCAGCCCCACTTCAACCACCAGATGTAACATCTATCCCTTCTAATACTTCAAGTAGCAGTATCCCCATCCATCGCCCAGAGCACAGGATCAAGGTCAGCAGCTAGATGCAGCCAGCAGCTGTTCGACTGACCTCCAATGCAGTGCTCGGATTGCGGCTCAAAGAGATCGAAGGTGGCTGTTGCTCCATCCGGCATCGTGAGGTACTTGCGAAGTCCATACGGATGCGGTGATCTCACTCTTCCCATTTTCCCGTAAAGGGCTGTCTGGATGTGTCCACTCTTCCCCCAGATCAGGGGTGGAACATACCTGAAAGAGGCAGTAATTTAATGGCTTATTCCTGGCGTGTTAACGAGCCTTTGAGAACAGGTGAGCATGTCCATAACTGATCTCCAAATGCAACAGATATGACATGGTTTTTGCTATGACTGAGCTGGCAGCAATGATCTTTGCAGCAGCTTTCCACATGGAGAGATTGCTATGCTCTCAAAGCTGACAATGCAGCACTTATAGAAGCAGCAGAAGCCAAACCAGAGACATTCTTCTATATTGAAGTGTTACATGCACAAATGCTTCTCACCAAATACACAGAGGCCCCGTGCCTCAGTGACACTGGGAGAGCATGTTGCTAGCCAACCACACTGACCTCCAGAACCTGGAAAGCGTTGTAACTCTGTTTTAATTGAAACACTGAAGCCTGCTGAGTTGAGCCACATGAACTCATGTAAGCACTTGACTGTACAAGCCAGAGGCAGAAACAACAGGGTTCACAGCAAGTGTTAGAAGGCTGAAAGCCCCAAGACTTGCTGGCTGGGATGATTTCACACAGAACTGCTTTTCTCAGTTAAGGAAGAGCATGGTACAGGGTGATTTTGCCTAGGTAAAGCTGTGCCAGCTTTAAAACGGGCTGTCAGAATTGGCCAAACTCCATAATAAACCCCTTTCAACAGAAAACGGGCGAGTCTACCAATTACGTTTATCAAGTGCATATTAAAACTAGATGACAAAGCAAATTGTCTTTCTTTTCCTGGCTTAAAAAAGACATGGAGGAAACGCCAGTATTAGCTGAAGTCATTAAAGGCTCAGTTATCTGGGTTTTTTAGTACAAACTGAGCTGTAAGTGGTAAAAGAACACATTGCATTGGTGGTGACAGGGCAGTCACCCGGCCACTCTGTGAAGGAGGGACTGAGCCAGGGCCTTGAGAAAGACAGTTACATCAGCTCTGAACACGAAAGCATGAATGATTTATTGTGTAGGAGAACAGCAGTCGTAGGGGACATGCTTCCAATTAAGGAGCTGCAGTCTCTGTTACACAGAGCAGGGTACCCAGAAGAGACCCGAGAGCTGCTGACAGCACCTTGGATCCTCAGAGATTAGCAACTCCTTCCCTGTTGTGTTTAAGGCTTCCTGCAATTATTTCCTTTGATTTCTTGAGACTACACAAAACAATGATTGTGCTCTTCCCTGTTCACAGGGGACTAGGTAGCTCAGAACTTGGATGCACTACTTAAGCCCATAATCCACTCGAATGTCACAGAGACCTTGCCTTTGTACTCTGACACTACCTACTCACAGAGCTGGACCTTCTTCCCATGCCAACTCTTGTGTGTCACCAACAACTCCCTGTTCTCCCTATACGCTCCTCAAAAAAAACCCCTTTCTGCAGAAATATGAACTATCTAGGCTTATTTAGCAAGCCAAGAGGAGCAGTATGCTCTTTCTCCCTCTTCTGTTCTATCATCTATGAGGGAGGCTTCTTACAGTCAAAGCAACACAATAGTTCATTGTACAGCCTATTTTTGCAAGAGCACTTCCCAAACAGACCCAAGACAGATTGCCACAGAAGCAGATACCACTTCAAAAAAGGCCGCGAAAGCTGTCAGCTGATGCTTGTAACTTTGTAAATTAGCCCTCAGCTCATCTTGGGTTTGATCACTTAACTATAAAGCTTTCCAAAGAATCTATGTGAGGCTAGTAGCACTATTTATTTTTTACCAGTCCAACATCTCTGGGCGATCACTGCAGCATCACTGGGAGGCATGCGCTGACATGCAACATGCCAGACATGCAGAACCTCCCAGCAATGATGGGGACTTCTGCAATTGCTGGTAGAGATAGAAAGTAGTCAGGGGATACACACTCACAATTCAAAGTATATATCCATTGGGATTGCAGTCAATGTAAACAAGGCTGCACAAGGACTACAGATGGTTCTGCTCAAGTCACAGCTCACTGCACAGGGTTTTGAACAGCAACTATTCTGCCAGATGGAAAAGACAATTCTCTTCTAAACCAAGAAGCAGCAGCTAGCTTCACCCCAGCCATGTACTTCACAACCAGTTCAGGTCAGTAGCCATACTCCACACTGGATAGTGCTTGACTGCCTTTTTGTCTCCTTCACCGAAGTCCTTTGCAGTGGGTTTTGCTAACAGCCTGTGGGGAGCTGTCAAATACAACCTATACTAAGAATTTGCAGCTCTTAATAGACACAGATATCAATGCTGTTGCATAGTTTTTACTCTTAGGTTAAACACATACATTGGAAAGTTCTGGTGACTCTGCTTCTATACAATGCTTTTCATATCAAAGATTGCTCCAGGTAAAACCCGAAGTCTTACTGTACAGGGCTAACAGGAAAGCAATTTCTTCAGCTACAGCAGCTGTGACTGGTGATTGCTACCACCTTGATGAAGAAACAGAAATCAAGGATCTTTGCAAGCATCAATCCTTTGTTCATGTTTACTTACAGTTCCGTTTCCAGCTCTAGGTTACAGTCATTCAGTGGAATAGATGCTGCAGCTGCAGCAGTGCAAACCACAGGATGTTGTTAGAGAGGAAATTAGAAGAGTCTTCAAAGCCTTACCACTACTGCCGGTGTTTAAATGAAGACAAATGGCTTCAAGCCTGCTTGCTTACCAAGAGTGTAGTACTTGCCTGCTTCCTCAGGTCACAGCTGGCTCCTCTGAGGAAAAACACCTCAAGTCTGCCTTCAAATAACCCAACTGGAAGTTGCGTGAAGTCCTGACCTTCAGTAAGTCAAAGCTTTACACCGCTTTTACATAAGCAAACAGCAGATGCAGTTCCACTGGCATGTTCTTCATTAAAGAAAAGACTAAAACCAACAGGAATCCCTGTGACTCGATCCATAATGATGGACAAATGATACCTATGGGTTCGTTCCACATTTCTCTCCAAGCTAGAACTGCTTTAAACCCTACAGACAAGGGTGCATGTACTAGTTGCTCCCTTCAGAGTGGGCAAGCCAGTGTTTCTAAGCATCTATGGACCAAGCAAGTGAAATGCTCAGCTTAGTTTTCATGTTAACTCCAGTCAGTTAAGCATCACACTGCCTGCTGCAAAGATGTGCTGGTGTTAGTCATTCTGCATGTAACTACACTCTTCAGGTAAATATTCAAAGTTCAAGTTCCAACATGAATAATGTGCACAGGACAGTGCTCTGATGCAGGGATTTGTTACTCCTGCTCAGGCAAGCCTAAGCATATTTAGTATATTTCTGCATTTTGCCCTTAAATATAAAGCAGTTACAGCTCTGAAATACATGCAAGTGTGAGAGCAGCAGCTTGTTGTCTTGCCTGTCTTTTCTTCTGCTACTGCCCATCAGCCTTTAAGCAACAGGCTTGTGGTGAGATAAATATCCTCAAATCCCTTGAGCATCCAGGCTCCAGGAAATTGATCACAAGACTCCAACAGAGAGGGGGAAACGTTGCCCAGATTGTACAGATCTCACATAATCAGTCAAAAAATAAAACAAGCTGAAACTCTTCTTACCAGACTGATGCAAAAGCAAACACCTATTAAAAATACTACTTTCATTAACCAAGTTGCCAATCTTACCTACCAAAAACCCTGTAAAGCCTTGTCAGAAACAAAGTGATCATAGAATTATAGAGTAGTTAGGGTTGGAAAGGACCTTAAGATCATCCAGTTCCAACGCCCCTGCCATAGGCAGGGACACCTCACACTAAACCATGTCATCCAAGGCTTCGTCCAACCTGGCCTTGAATGCTGCCAGGGATGGAGCATTCACAGCCTCCCTGGGCATTCCAGTAAAAACTGTCTTCTGCTGAAAGCCAAATCTGACTTTGCAAAGCATCCTTATGATCTCTAGTAGAATCAGGCATATGATCTGACTATTTCTGTTGACTCTGCATTTTGGCAATGGATAAATCTGTTTCTAAAAGTCTCCCTGTAAATGACTTCAAGCTACATCTTTCAGTGAAAGTCTACAAGAACTTTCCAAGTACTTGCACATAATAGTGCAAGACTACATAGGAATAAAGGACATCTTTTCATCCAGGGTTTATGCAGACTTTCAGCTTGTTTTTACTAAAACTGAAGAGAAGAGCATAGAAAGAACCCTTGAGTCATGAAGGTGAGTGATACCACACTAATGAGGGGAAAAAAGCTTGCCAGGAATTGTGCAAGAGTCTTCACCCAGTGGAAAAGCACAGATCAGATTTTAAGCTTATTATGTAAAAATCAGTTCCAGAGACAGCTTCATATTCAACTCAGCTGAAAAAAACCCTACCTATCCAGTCGTGATTGCAAGAGCCAGCACAGATAGTTTTGCAGTGAAAACAACATTCCTCATGGCAAACAGCTGAAAAGAGATGCTCCCGTGAACAATCATCCGTATGCAGAAGAGTATGTACTCAGGGGTATATTTCTTATTTACCTTAACAAAGCAAGCTCAGCAGGGTGTAACACATAGAAACACAAGCTAGATACCATGCAAGCTGAGCAACTGTGTAGTATCCAGTTTAAGCAGCATTTAAGTACTGCCCTTTAGGTTTTATGCTAAAACTATTACTACTGCTAAATCTAATCATGTCTTCCGAACAAGGGCCCCCTACTCATAAAAGCAGGTGGCTTGCCTCCAGCACTGATATTAAGTAGAAATAGGCAAAATGTTCAAGGACATGACAGACTCCAACTCCTCTGTAATGCCTGCTATAAAGCAAAGCGGATTTGAAAAGCAGTGTACTGTAGAGATTATCCCAGCACACCAAATTTCACTAAGTATTCCTCAGGGTGCCCTGTTCCAGCACCACATCTATTGCAGAACAATGGAAATGCTGTTTATAGTTTACAGATGACAGAAGTAGAGTTGCAAACAGTAGTCAGAAAGACCTCTTGCCAAAGAGGTATATGCATGCCCACAATAGGACGAGGATGATGTACCACAATAGCACAGACAATGATAACACAGAAGAGCCAAAGGCAAAGTTGTGTTGTACTGAAAACAAATACATCTATTTCTGTGAAATAAGCACAGCTTCCCTGTTTGCTTCAGACCCAAAGGCTTTTAACTGACTCATTTTCCTGTTTTGATTTGGCCAGTTGCAATAGGTATCAAGCACTCTGAGTAAAGACAAATATTTGAGGCAGTCAGTTACTGCTTCCAGTAGCCAGTCCTGTAACTTCCAGTAACAGGATGCTGTAACAGAAGGCAGGCAGGAGAACAGGTCTTGGGGTGCCAGTTACTTATTATGGAAGCTGACTTACACAGCGCAAGTACAGAGTTCAGTCTTAACTGGTTAAGTGAATACACAGCCACTTACATAAAGGTGATCACAAATGCTAATGTTTTGGCTCCAAATGCTGCATTTCAGCTGTGCAGCACAGCCACAACTATCTTCATACTTGGCTGTCCACAACAGTGCCTGAGAGCACAAGAGCTCCTAGGTGCTTCACAAACTTTCTCCTAGTGTTTTGACATTAAACCCAATTCCAGCACGTGACTATAGGCTAGGCTTTAGTGGTGCTCAGGCAGCAGATTATAATTTTAGAGCACATACATTGCCCAGCATGCAGGAATTTAGGAAAGCAGCTGCTGTATAAGCAGCTCACACAAAGCGCATAAAAACTGTGCTATTTTTATTAGCAAGCATCAGCATTTAGGTCCTCAAAAAGATGTGAAGTGGAAGTTCAGAAACAGGCATATTTCTGGAGCATTACTTCATTTCATCCGAGGAGATTAACACTTTCAACATTAACTCTCACATCACCTTTGATGTGCTGTAGTGCATTAGATGCTGATGGCAAGAAAGCAGAGCCTACAATTTGTCCATGTCAGGGGACATCAAGAACCACTACTTGCATTATAGCAGGAAGACAGGTTATTTCCCCCCCCTTTACAGAGCAGTCTGGAGAGCTATTTTAAGGATGCTTTACAAATCAAACCTTGTTTGAACCTTGCCCTTTATTTGATGCTGGGGAATGCAATTTGAATTCCAGCCAAGAAAGCTCATTTAAAAGTCTGTAGGGTTCAACTCCCTCCTTCCCAAATATGCAGAAAGTGGCTTTTTCTGCATCAGTGCAGTCAGGCTGTTCAAAGCGGCAAAGAAAGTATGTAACAGCAAAACTCTAAAGCAGCTTACAGAGCTTCCATGTTCCCTGAGCTTCTGAAAAAAAAAACCCAAACCTAAGCGGAGCAATTGCTGCCCATAGAACCTGTATGAAGTCAGAACTATTTAAAAATACAGATTAGTCTCCTTGGTTAAACCACCTCCTTTCCAATTTAGGCAGCTTTTATTTAGTAAAGGGCATGAGTAACACAGTATGGTGATGAGAGCTGGAGAACACAATGCTTCAGCTGATGCCACAGCCGAGCACCTAGCAAGTACTCCGACTTCCCCCAAGGCTGCTTCAGTCCCCTGGGTCAATGCTTCAACTTCCCAATAGGGAGCTGCCATTCTTTTCTACCTCTTAACATGTTCACCTGCCAAAGCTTCAGAAGGAAGACTGTTCTAGTTTATTATTCTCCTGGAAGTATTCCTCCCAGGGTAAATCATGAAGAAGCTGACAGGAATCAAACACTATTTGCTATTAGATGGAAGTAAAGAACATTGAAACGCTTGAAGACAGCTTTTCTGACTACTTGTCTCCTTGCATCTAGGAGAAAAGCAATGACAGTGCAAAAGAGTCTTCTGGTACCAGGCAGCCTGCTCATCCGGTATAGGTTACTGTGCAAACAAAGGATGAGAAGGATCCAGACTGGATCTTTGACAGTGTTTACTAACACGTTTGACAGTCATTTGCCCAATCCTTGAAAAGCTTGCCTTTATTAATGACAGAAGTGTGCAGGCAGTAAGAATAATTATTTTTGATAAGGATGACACTTGTGCCATACCTCTACAAGAATAAAGACACACATTGATTTGGCATAGGAGAGATAGGAGAAACTGGGAACAGCCAAGAAAATACCCCAGTACAGCAAGCACTGGCCAAATTTGTCCTCATGAATCAAAGAGCCAACATTGCATTGCTACAGCAATAAGATGGCTGACTCTATACCAACTTGGGAGACAGGAAAAGGAGACAGCTGCAGCCACCGCTTAAGCCTAAGTGCCCATGGGCACCCATAGCTGTACTGATTTGCAAGACCTTCCATGCAAGAAGCAGCTCTCTGAATGAAAGAGTCTAATTATGCTACCCCACTTGGTAAGCCAAAATGCAGAAGGTAAAGGGAAACGAAGCTCCAGCAAAACAGAGTCTCTTGCTTACCAGTGTTTGACAGGTAGGTAGAAAGCTCCTAGTACTTGAGAGGACTGTAAAAAGCAGTACTAACATCTGCAAGCACAAGGTACATGGCACACAGCCATCTCAGGCAGTTTTACTACCCAAAGTTCTTACATTATTCATTCACCACCACTTGGCTTTTACTATGGTTACACTGTATTGAGTAAGTACATAGGTGAGGATGGTGCCATAAAGAGGAAATAACATCCAAAAGGTATGCTTTTTCCCCAAAATATTTTTGAACAGCTGCACAGATGGAATAACTCTGCTCACTTCTGCTTCCTCCCCTTCCGTCAATACCCTCACCTCCTCCTCCCTTAAGCATGACAGAGTTGAACAAACCAGGTCTGAAAGCCAGTTCACAGCTGTACAGAACTGGTCTTTAACAGATCTCAGACAAACCCAGTACTGATTTAACAGGAGGGACTGCTGGGCTACTTATATTGCTTTCATGGTAGAATTTGAAAAAAGAGCTGCTTAATCAGCTTTCCCAACACTCTGAATAATTAGCAAGTAATCAAAGCCCTGCAAGATTTTGCAGTGCAGCATGGCACAAGCTGTTTGCACATAGCTTTCTGCTAATTAGTCCTACAAACTGCTTTATGCATAATTGCAGGCATTCAAATGTATTTGTTCTCCTTTAGTGTCCAGGTGACTTTCATGATAGAGAGAGGATTTCTTTGATTTTATTTTTTTCATTTCAGTATTGAAAAAAGTCTGTGACATCATTAGAATAAACCACACACATCACCTTACAGAGTTGTCTTTCCTGTAAACCCTTTCAATCCCCAAGAACTATTCTATTTCCATTTTCCCCAACATAAATATAGAGGTAACAAGACTGAGCAAGTAGCTATGGACATGTTTTGTTCTAGTTTGTTTCAGCTGAATTTGCTTCCTGGGGTCATGCAAGCCCTTCAGAGAGTGTTCAGCTCAAGAACCATGTGTTGGAAATCACTGGTCCAGTTTTCAGAGAAGTTGATCCAGGGAAAGCAAACAACCTGGATGCACACTCCTAACACAACAACCAGCAAGCTCTTCACTCCTGCAATTAATGCACAACAGATGTACTGTGATTTTTAGACATGTTCACTCTCTTGGGAATGGTTTGTTCTCCAACTGAAAGCAAAGAACACTGCTCCAAGTAGTGCTAGGAGATTGTGCCATGAGAACAGAGCTAAAATAGGAGTAAACCAGACTGAATTAGCTTGCAATCTGTTTCCAAAGAGGAGCTTAACGCCTGTAAATTTTCAAGACTTGTGATCAGCACAGCTTCATGTTTGCTCTTTCAGTGACTAGGGACATGTCAATCTGCAGTGCCAACACTGAGACAAGTGTCCAAGGTATCAAGTAACTAGAGACTTCTTAATTTATTTCTTAGATAAGCAACTGCTTTGCAGTTAAGGCACTAGACATAATCAAGAATCCAATTTCAACGCTCAGCTTCAACACACACTTACGTTACTACCAAACTCAAGAGTTCATCTGGGAACCCTCTCTGGGCTCCAATTTAAAATGGATAATGCTTTGTTTCCCCCAGGAGTTTACAGATCCTATGGCCTATGATCTTACACCTTATGTAATCAAGGCACCTAACACAGCACTGCTAAAAGCCTCTCATCTCCCCTAAAATTACTATCATTAAGTCAGCCTGACTTTTGAGATCCAAAAGAAAGGTTCATGCAGCTGCACTCAGCACTTACTAGATAATTGATGTATTTAGGGCTTCTAAATAGGACTTGCAAGTTTTCAAAATGATTGCAGAAGAAATACTGTAATCAGAGTCCTTGTTCCTCCAAATCCTCATGAAATTGTAGTAAATGCTCCATACTATTGGTGAGGGTAAGGGCAACTGCACTGATTCTGAAGATCCTAGAACAGAAGGTCAAGGATCAGCCCACTCAAATATGCAGTTGACATAAGGCCAATTGAAAGTGGATTCAACAGGCCTAGAGCTGGCCAGTATGTCATTACTTTGTTAAACTAGTTATGATGTGCTCTACCAGTAATAACTTTCATTAGTCAACTTAAGGTACTTCAAGTAAGAGTATGTACTTTAAAACTAACAGCCATCCCTGCCTTCTTTAAGTGCGCAGACACACCATGTAAGTGTTTCCTTCCTGTGAGCCCTGACGCATCTCTTCCCTAATAGAAAGGAGAGCACAAGAACAAGTGCTGACTGAATCCATCTTTCCCTCATTTCTGCAGGCAGTGGGCTATATAGTGCTAGTATAGTACAATATCAGCATACAGCTACCAAAGAGAGCGCAGGGATGACATTCTATACATCCATGGACAGCCC
>JBCJKH010048805.1:2589-33105 GCA_039877255.1 Loriculus beryllinus
TCCATCCCTGGCAGTGTTCAAGGCCAGGTTGGACGAAGCCTTGGGTGGCATGGTTTAGTGTGGGGTGTCCCTGCTTACGGCAGGGGGGTTGGAACTTGATGATCTTGAAGTCCTTTCCAACCCTAACGATTCTATGATTCTATAAATTGAGGTAGAAGGATATTGCTAGTTGAAGTCTACTATGGAGTATCTTTTTGATGTTTACACAATTAGTCATTCACAGTAGAAGTATGTCATGTTCTCCATTGTTTTCAATGAGTTTTATCTGAATAAAGCAGAAATATTCTGAACCATGAAAAGTAAAACAAAGGATGTAAGATAATAACAGGTCGAAGTAGTGCTCTAAAGGCTGCAGTGGCCATCTGTCTTCAAATTTATTTCCAGATGCCTGCCTTTAGAGAACTGAGTCTCCTTACATTTTTTAACCTGATACAGTTTATTGCAGGAATCTCCAAATAATTTCCTTGGAAAGAAGAACAACCAACCAAACAAACAAACAAACAAAAGTGAAAACCTGGGCAGCAGTTTATGACATCTAGCCCAGTTCTTCTGCTTCTTTGCTCTACTTCACTTAAATGGGCTATGCAACTATACCATAGTCACACATGAAAGTTCTTCTAAGAAGTGGTTTCTATGGTTTGGTTTTGCTTTTTAATATGCATATAGTTTATTCATAGGGTACTTTCATAATGAATTCCTGAAATTTACTAGTTGCTCTTTGTAATCTAGTTTATCCATCTGCAAAGCATCCAAATTCCACGACACCCAGGTGTGCTCTCAATATACTAAATGAGTAAATCAGCTTAAGGGCTCACAGCAGCATTACACTCCTGCTCAGAGCCACCCATTCCCCATCTTTGGAAAAGCCTTTTTACAATTCTTCTACTCTTCAGACAAAATTCTGATGTAGTCACCTCCTCCTTGCCATACTCCAGCTTAGCTTCCAGCAGCTCCTAAAACCTATGCCCCCCTACTTCCTTGAGAAACATAGACAGGCAAAACACCAACAAGTGATTATCTAAGCAGGAGTGATGGGCACAGAACATATTCAGAATGGAGAAAAGCAGTTTATGAACACTTCTCTAGCACGCAGTTGTACCTGCACTATCTGCTAAACATTTTTCAGAATCTCTTTTCACAGAAATCTTAAAACTATTTTCCTTCAAAACAGGAACTACCAGTTCTGCCACTTCAGACATTAGGTTTAAAATATGTAATATATTCAGAGAAAAGTGGACAACTTCAAACATGTTGTTTGCTTGTTTTATGTCATTCTCTAAAACTACGCTCAAAGGGATCAGAGTATTATAATTTCATATAATGCATTTGCATTGCAAAATTACAAGGTCATTATAAGAAAGAACACTTCTCAGCTATGTATGTAACACGTGACAGATTTGCTTTATATTTTTCTCCATCTATGTGTATATAATTCTACCTATGCTTTTAATTTATATTCTCTTGATTTTTTAATGAATCTTCAATTATTTTAAGAATCAATTTCTATTATTCACAAGAACATAACTCTGTTGAAGCCAAAGCAAGCCAAAGGTGCAGAATTGCACATTCATACTGCAAAAGTGGTATTTCCCAGCCTAGTTCTCCACTGTGTTGCACGTACGGTTGATAGCAATACAGTAAAGCCAGAAGAGCCAGTTAGTTTCTCCAGAAAAGCTGCCTGTGTTTCTGCAGGACTGCTTCTCCAAATACTTAATCTACAGGCAAATTCATTGCTGAATAGTTGTTATGATGATCTATTTGTTTCCCAGTGTTCCATTAAGAATAATTTCCTATTAAGAATTGTTTCCAAACACCTACTTCCAACCTTCTTTCTCAACTTCTCGCCATTTTCCTTCGATCTATAGCACCCTAAAATTTTGCCCAATTTATTTATTTCTGTGCTTTATGTCCTCAGCAGTCACCAGAGGAACCTATCCCCTTTCAGAATCTGCATAGAGTTTTTATTTGAGCAGTTTATTCCTCTCTTTACTTCTGAGTTACTTAAGCGACAACATACAACTGAATGCTAACGCATCCTGTTCCAACATTGTCTGGCTTGCCACATTTTCTCTTCCTTTTTCTTCCATTTTCAGTTTTGAGATTTAAGCAGTTAACCCCAGATCACAGAGTAGTCTATGCATGTAATTTTATTTCCCCTTTTCCTGCATCCTGCACATAGTTTTCTACAACCTGTAAAATTAGAAATTATTGTGAAAATAACAGGTGACCTCACTATGTCAAAATCTGACCTGGAACCTAGTAGTAATTATATCACACACTGGAAACCTATCCAAGTAATATAGACATTATGTTAATCCCAAGATACTATTGCATATCCTTTTTTGAAATCTGTATAAATATTCAGTAAGCACTTATCCCATCATGTGCACAATTTGGTCACTATATTGAAGTGTGCCCACTTCAGCATCAGGTCCTTCTCAGAAGTCTGAGTAAAACACCATACACAAATGCATTATGTTTTAAAGTTTTGTCCTACGAGGAGGCCCACATAGGTGGGACCCAAACTGCATTTTAATAATGAACTAAATCTGTTTACCCGATTTCTCAGCCTCTGAGGAGGAACGAATCTTGGCTACCGCATGTTACCTCCACTGGGCAGAACAGGGGGAGAAAATCTGAACCCTGTAATATTTTCAGATAGTTTTTTTTATACTTTCAATTACCATTTTTCTTTGCTGTCTCTTTAACCATCTTTTCAAATAACTGCTCTGATTTGTAAACAGTGGTCTCAGATTTCCTTTTATTCAGTATTGCTCTATTGAAAGAAAGAGAAAAATTGGAAGTTGAATACATTTGAAAAAAAAAAATCTAAAGTTTCCTTAAAAGTTTCACTTACTTCAGGTTATTTTAGCAAAAGTATACTAAGCAGATAACTAGGCTCTCTCACATAGCATGACATGTTCTGAGCTTTCTTTCCTTTTACTTTTATCTTTGCATGATGGCAAGCTTAAAGTTCCCATTTCCAGTTCTGTTTTCTCTTATTTCATACTTCACTAAACATTTATTTATAGTGGAATCTTGTTCCCATTCTACTGCAGTGTTATTGCTGAACCAGCTTTCTGCTGCTACTCTTCAAACTCTACATTTCTATCAGTGACTTTCACAGTATGTTTACCCTTTTTCTGGTCATTTTATTAAACTGGAAGTATCGTACATTCAGAAAGTCACTATTTTAGATCGGAAAGTTCATTCTTTATTTTAGATCTAGTACCTTTTTTTTCCTTATCACTATCAGATCCAGGACTGAATTAACTCATTATTTTTCCTGGTTTTAAGTACCTTACAAAAATATCCTCCTGTTGCCTATTTTGAAACATTTCTCACATTTAATTCACATTCTTCTTTCACAGCTTTTCATGTTTATTTTCATATAAAAAGCAATATATGGGTGCATAATATACATATAATGTGTGTGTATATATATCATAATCATAGAGATACTCAAAATCCTAGACAAAGTTAAATGAAACAAACCTTTAATACAATCTTCATTGATTTTGTATCTTCCATTTTCATTCGTGACATTACTTCTGTGTTTGCCAGCCACATGAATCGCAGGATCTGCAAGCACGGTGGTTGTTTTATAGATTATGCTTCCCTCACCTTATCTTCGTTATATAGCAAGAGATAGTTATATTCTATTTATGTCTTAGCCAGACTTGTTTGTAATGTGATCAAAGAACATTTCATGGATTTTGTAGTTCTGCTTCTCAAGACTACATGTACCTAAACTGTGTTTTTGAAAAGAAAGACCTAATTTGTCACTATTATTTCCAGTAGGACTTCATAGATGAAGTATGTTTTCACATCTCAGCGTAGCAATATTCACTCAACTTTCTTTTCCTCTTGCAAGTGTTTCCCTGTAGTTACACTTACTCATTTCCTGAAAAATCTTTCCTGTTTTGTTAGTATTTCCAGCTATGCTTTCCTCACTGCTCTTCATATACTTAAAAACCAGACATTTAAACTGGTTGTTTAAACTAAGACATCACCCAAAAACTGCAAATCAAACACATGCAAACTTGAGTGTAAAAATAATGTTCTCTTCAAACAACAACTAACTTTAAGAGTAGTAGTACTATTAAACAAGCAACAGTTTTCTAACCTAAGAAGCAATATCAATACAGTACTCTCAAAACCAAATTTTCTAGAACTATGCTTATTCAAATCAGTTTGATGTACTTCCTTCATACAATAATGGCATTGTTAGAATTTTATTATTTCGCATTATGAGTAAAACCTTATTCCATAATTACTTTACCATAAAATGAATACAAGTATTAAGTAAGGGACTATTTCAGGATCTGCACTGTATTATATAGTCAACAGGACACTTCTTCAGTAAGGAGTGGTGACTTAACTTTGTTTTATGCAGTTTTGAATATTCTTTCTTTTCTTATGGATCATTTTCATGTAGATCATTTTTACAAAATTAGTTACAGTTGATGCATTCTAACATAAAACTTACTGCTACTACCGTGCAACACACTCATCATCAGTGTAACTGGTTTAGAGATTCCAAATTTCCTCTGCTTTCTAACCCTTGTCTGCAATGTCATCCTCATACTCAGTAAATTAATCTGACAAATAAAGTGGTTTTTAATAGGCTCAAAATTATGCAAAGTCCTGCTTATAACTACACTAGTTAAAAACTTTTAGGCACTATAAATTACATTCTCAGCCACATCTCAAATAATTTTCTAGAAAGTTGCTATTATTACTGTTATTGCATATTACTGTAGGTATCACAGGAGTCCTCAGAATCATATTTTTCACATCTAAATTGAAAAGTTCTGAACTTCACTATTTAAGTTTTATCATGTACTTGTCATTCCTTTTATTGCATCCAAAGAATTCAGATTATCTATAGAACAATTACTATAGCTAATAAAATAATGTAAGTAACAACTCTTCAGTAAGCATTATCTTTTAATATTTCTGCTATAACAAAGCATGATGTGTAAAATTTCTCCTGACTTTATGGATGTCAGTATTTCAGTTGTTTGGGTTTGGTTTTGGTTTGGTTTGGTTTGCTGGTTTAGTTTTTTTGGGGTTTTGTTTTGGTTTTTTTTACTTTAACTGCTTATATTACTTTCAATACAAAGCATTCTTTCCATTAGCATTTCTCTTTATCTGCAAATAAAATCAGAAAAGTTTTGCCGTACTGTTCATTACTGCAACATGTTTGTTTTCATTCAGATGGTCTTTTTAAGTTAGCATTCTTATATTGAACAAGTACCAGAAGTCCACAGTTTTACAGGAATGTTTATCTCTGTCCATAATTATTATTCCATTGATGTAGGAGGCAAGGTACTTTGATTCTATGAAGGCATATGTGTCATAAAAAACTTAGAATGCTGTCACTGAATTGTTAAGTTTCTTATCTGGTTTACTGAAAGTCCTAAAATAGCAGATCCATCCAGTGTCTAGAAATAAATATATTCTTGAATATACACGATCATGCTTAAGGCAGTACTTTAGGCAAATGGATGCACAAATGAGAGAGAAATGGTTCAGTATTGAACCATACGAGTTAGGAGAGTTCAATGCAGAAAGGAACAGGAAACTTAGGTTAACAAAAGGAGAAAAAAAACTCAAGAGAATGAGAGGATTTTAACAGGTATAAATCAAGAAAATATTATCATAGGGAGGAAGAGAATAATTTCACCTTTTAGTAAGTTAAGACTTTACCAGTACACAAGTTTGTAAGTCTATCTCACTTTTTGTAAGTGAGCCACGTAGCACTCAATTTTTAAAATAAAAACTAATGCTATATTTTGTTAAATGTCTTTAATATGGATTTTATATTCTTCACATTTGATTTTACATTTCTACAAACACCTTTAAATTATAAGTACATTAGGAAACCAGCACATTTTATATGAAGGCAGAAGAACAATACTTCTTGACTATTCAAAACCATTAAAAATTCCATGAGTGCCATGTTCTTCTTTTTCTGTGTCTTCACTACAGTACTATCTCTCACAGAAAATACTGGTATCAGCATCAAAGGAAAGGTTCAGCAATCTTCCATATCAGAAGTTAGCACAATACTCTCAACATGGAAGGCAGGATGGTCAGAGAGGTAGCAAGCAAAAAGCTTCAAAAGGAATGGTAGCTAAAAAGAGTCAGGAAAAAGAAAAACAAAAAGAAAAAAAAAAAGGAAATATAAGATAACAAATTGAAAAGATCAGGAAACAACAAAATACACAGGAAAATACACAGGAAATAGCAACAATTGTGCTTATTCATTTTAGAAACAGTACAGAAGAACACTGACAGAAAAGGTGAGGAATAAGGCAGCCATTCTTAAAAAGAAAGAGCCCTTCAGAAAAGACCTAGTATGGTATGAAATGCCCTGTTATTCCTCTCTTAAGGTGACAGGCCACTCTTAACTTTTAGTTTGAGCTAGTCAGTTCAAAGCAGGATTCCTGTGAAGTCAGTAAACTGAAACAGGCACCTCCAGAGGGCGATTCATCCCACCCTAAGGTCTGAATCTTAGACTCTGAATCATGTATTTGAAATGTAATTAATTTTGTGAAGTTCACTAGGTATTTGTGAACCTAGCAGTATATATTTAAGCTTAACTCTATGGATAACAACACGTGGATTAAAATAATATGAGAAACAGCATATTTTCAACTTCCTTTACTTTGAACAAAGCAAATTTACTAATGACTTTCATCTGCATAGAATATGCAATAGTTTTGTGCTGCTTAATATTTTTTATTACTGAACATTACTCATGTTCACTATATTGAGCACAAAAATTAAGTCTGACCCAAATAAAAGAAAGCTTGCTTTTCCATTAGGACTAATTAGGTAATCCTGGGACTTTATCTGCTGTAAATAAAAATTAAAGCTCGATGTCACTGGGATTCTCTATCACCAGCATTAAGACCTGATTCAGGCAGTATCACATTAAACTCATACTTACAATGGCACTGCTGATATTGCAATAATTTGTTACCAAATACCGTAAATACTGTTGTGAAAAACTAATGCGCTGAAATCCTGTCATGGTCATGGACACTTATATTACAATGGTTGTTTTAAAAGAACTATAATTAAATACAAGGGTCATGAGTGAAGGGCTGGTTTCAAAGTCCACATATAGCCCAGTCTCTGTGCAGGAAGCTTCAGTGTGGAGAAGGCCTATGGGGACAACCTGTTCATACTACCTTCACCAGTTTGCCAGCCCAGACACAAAAAACAAGACTCTGCTCTTAGAGAACTGCAATACCAAAGCTTAAATAACCAGAGAAGAGGATGGAAAAGGGAAGCTTTCATCCTGGGCACTGATCTGAGGCTGGAATATACACCAAAGGGACAGTTCACAATCTGCACTTGCTCGTTAGTACGAAAAATCTGACAGAAATAATCCTGGGACTCTGCAATTCATACCTCACTGGAGACCTATGCATACAACAGTCTTCCACTAATGACTATTTCAGAATACAGTCATCCTGATACTGCCTATTACATGAGGACAACACAGAGTTGTCAGTTACAATGCAATTAAAAAGACATCTTTAAAATCTAAAATCTAAATATCACACTTGAAATGTGATTTTGCACTGAAGAATTTACATAACCTAAACAATTCTAGAGCCATGTAACGAAATAGTGTAACAAAAAAGCAAAACAACAAGGTCTAATTATAAAATACAGCATGAAGTTGTTTGTTCAGAAGTTCAAAAAGTTGTATCTGTATTTAATTTTCATTTTAGAGTGAACATAAAGAGTACAGCTATGTCAGTTTCTGAGTATCTGTATATTCACTGGGTGCTCTTATAAAACTGTTGCCCAGTGAGTGATGCACACTGCACAGGAAACGCACCCCTATCAGACAGCAATTTATAGCTTAATTCTTACACAGACCTCTCTATTAGCAGAAATTCATCTACCACCTTGCAAAAAAGTACACGCTACCTTATAATCTCCAAAATCATTTGTGAATTGGCACCATAAGGCCTCTCCCTGCTCCACCCATTTTCACTCTTTCAGTCCCCAGAATGAGGATAGAAATGGGGCAGCTTTAGAGGGGATACTACTCTGCTATAGATTGGCTCAGGGCTCAGTTACATTCAAGTGTTGCTCAGGTGGAAAGTTAAGGCATTTTATGCATACTACATCAAGTGAATATAAGAAAACTGGAGGTCCCTATTTCTGTATTTAAAAACAAGTTTTTAGCATGGTAATTCTTGAAGACCAGTTACAGTTACTATGTAAATATTACTTGCTTAGTTTTAGAAGTACATAATTTCCCTAAACAGTTACTACACTATAATACCATATATACTCCTGGGATGAACAAATTACTTAATTTAAACTTTTCTTTCCCATTTCCTAATTTATTTTCTCTTATTACAGCTTATGGATAAAATCCAGACACTGATGTCTAACCTGTAATGAAAGCTGATGTAAGTAATCCATTGTTTTACAGCCATATTTGGTGACGAATTAATTGACTCTACCTAGTTCTGTTGAATAATGGTTAACAGCTTTGATTTTCAATTTCAGCATTATTACAACTAGGTTTTGCATGCAAATTTTGCCACTCTTAAGTGTTAGTGCCAGCCCATCTGCCTGTGCCCTGCCCCAAATTGTAGTGTCTAGAATTAACAGAAATATATGTAAAAAAACTGGCTTTGATTTTTTGATGTCCAATAGTGGGGTTTTGGGTAGTCCTCATTTTCAATGCATTTTGTGACTCTGATTAGCTCTGAGTGTCAATTTAAAGCCTTCCTTAGAAGCAAAAATATACAGAGAGTAAAGTACAGCTCAGCACAGCAGTTACATCAGAAAGGTGAAGTCTTAAACTGTTTTCCAGGCAAGCATAAAGGATGACATGTCTGAGTACTAAATACAATGTAAATACTTACCTGACTCCTCCCTTCTCACCCTGTTATTTCTCCTATGCTCATTACATTGTTTTTCATCTTTGCCTTCCTTCTGCAAAGGAAAAGAATTTCCTCTTCTCTATTTCAGTTTCTTCCTTTCACATTTGCTTTTTCCTACCCACCTGCACGATTTCTGAAATTCCCAAATTTAAAAGGGCTATGGATCCAATCCTGGGGTGAAATACCAAGTCCTGAAGTTTTCAGAATGGCTGAAGATCAGTGACTTGAATTTTAAATGTTTATGTTCTCTCATTTTCAACAATGATATAAAATCACCAGAATAAAGTTTAGCAATGAAAACATATTTAGGTAACTGTAATCTTAGAATGAGATCACCATTCTGTGAAGAGCTCTGCTCATACAGCAAAACATAATGATTTTTACCAATTTGGAAGTATATTATTATCTCTGATACTTTATTTTTATGCTTAGCTGTTATGAGAAGCCCACGTACACTTTTCTCTTTTAGTAGCCATTTTAAGTGATGCACTGAATGCTTCAACAAATTAAATGATTCATGTCTTTAAATACTTTACAACCAGCTCGTGATAAGATATTTAGGAGATAAAAATAGCTAAAGTTAAGCCTAGCATATTGTACATAAATGTAAATATTTTTTCTCCTGTAGCAATTCATAAACAACATTTATTACTTGTATCCATGACATACATTTTTAGATTCCAGATCTTGAAACACAAAATCCATCTTCACAAGATTTTTTTCTAAGTAACTTAATAGCCATTATATCAAATGTTGTTTCACACATAGTATCAATATTTGACGTTTCACTGACATGATAACAGAAAGCCCGGTATAAGTTACTTTGTAGAGGATGGTGCCAAAACTTCAAGGCATTACCTCTCAGGAATCAAGAACTCCTGTAGTCTTGAAAGATAAAATGATATATGGCAAGAAAAAAGAGTAGAGCAAATTTTTAGGGATCAACATTTGACTAACTGAAAGAGGGATCTCTATATCCACTATAAAAATCTGCCTAAGAAGGAAGCACCAAAATAGTTTTCCATTAAAATGCACCCTCTAACAAACAAAGTATGCTTTATTTTATTACTCTTACGGTGATTTTGCTGCCTAACCTGTCTGTATTGTTAGATGCTGAGAGGCTTATTAATAACTGGATCTGAAACTTTTACAGAAATGATGCTTCTGGATAGCTGAGTTTAGTCACAGACATAAGTATGCAATCATATATTAAAAAGGAAAGCTTAAATAAAAACTTAAGACTTATGAAAAGCTCTGTGCAAAAAATAAAAAATAAAAACACCCTTGCAATTTGGGATGCCCTAAGACACTGGCTTTCAATCTTTCTGCAGACTCTTCTAAGGGAGTGCAAAATAATAATAATAAAGTAAAGCAATCATCCAGTGATTCAACTGGCGATTCAACTTCTCACCAGTAGGTGCAATCACCCACTGATTAGTTAATTTATTTTTAGGAAGGTCACAGAACACAGAAAAAGGCAAATCAAAGGGACCATGCTTTAGAAATCTGAGATTTCTTTCTGCTCTTTAGTAAGACAAACATTAACCAAAAAATCATAATTCATCATCTGGAAAAAAAGACACATTCTAATGAGTACTACACAGAGAGGGTAAAAAAAGAAAAAAAACCTTAACAGTTCATCTATGATCAGCAGATTTCAAATGATAGGATGTGTTTCCCTTGGAGAATACGCAAAGTGTATGTTGGAAAGGAGAGACATTATTATTCTGCACCCAGCACTTTCACAGCATCTCACTCGAATCCCCTTTACCTCAGCACTGGTGAGGCCACACCTCAAATACTGTGTTCAGGTTTGGGCCCTTCACTACAAGAGAGACATTGAGGTGCTGGAGCAGGTCCAAAGACAGGCAACAGAGTTGGTGAAGGGTCTTCTGACTTGAGTAGCTGAAAGGACTGGGATTGTTTAGCATGGAGAAAAGGAGGTTCAGGGGACACCTTACTGCTCTCTACAACTATCTGAAAGGATATGGTAGTGAAGTAGGTGTCACTCTTCTCCCAAGTAGCACATGGCAGGACAACAGAAAACGGGCAGGGGAGGTTTAGATTGGATATAAGGAAAAATGTCTTCATCAAAAGGGTTGTCAAGCATCGAAACAGGCTGCCAAGAGTGTTGAAAAGACGTGTAAATGTGGCATTTTGGAACATGGTTTAGTGGTGCACTTGGTAGTGTTCAGTTTGTGGTTGGCCTTGATGATCTTAAGAGGCCTTTCAAACCTAACTGTTTTTGTGATTCTATTCTGTGATTCATTTGCCTGCCTGCATGTGCAGGGGAGAACCCCATAGGCTGGAGAGAGAAAAAAGTGTAGTGGGACAGAAAAGAGGCTTTAGATGGGAGGGATTTCTGGGACCATTTGTACTTTTGTGTATAACTGTTCACAGAGTAAACAGGAAAGTAGCTTTTCCAATTAAAAGGCTCATGTGCAGGAACTGGAGAAGAAGCTGGGGTTCCGGAAGACACAGGGAAGGGCGTAGCTAGGGCAAGTGTAGCATGAGCTAGATGCAGCTAGAGAGCTTTAGCCATGTTATGTTAAGTGACTTCCAACTAACCCTAACATGTTTATCCAATTATGATCTCTCCAGCTCTTACAGAAATTCTGTTCTGACTCCTGAATTTTTCATTCACACACACTCATCCCAGTTCTACCTATACACCCATCACTGCATCTCTATGCATGTGCCTCGCTTGCATAGGCAAACCAATCCCTCCCAGCTGTCACTCACAAATGACACAAGACATAACCTTTTTCCTTACTACAGCAGAAGGCACTCTCTCCTCCCTTACATGTTCTTTTCTGATACAAAGCGAAGATTCCCCTCCATCTCATATTCTCCTAGCAGCTTAAGCCTCAGCAAAGACAACTTTGGAATCATACAAGTTAGCAACAGGTATTTAGCAAGATAATATAAAAACATCTGCAAATGTTTTCCATTACATTTTCATATGTATCAAAACATGTAAGAAACACAGAACAAAAAAAAAGGTTACACAGAGCCTGCCAACTTTCTTTAGTTCCTTTCAAAGGACTATGGCCAGTAACATTTGTTTCCAGTATTTTGTTTGAATTCCATAAAATACACTACAGTACTATTAGATTACACAAGCTGGTTTCAAGATAAACATATTTACACCATTGAATAAGGCTTATCATTTGGCACTTCTCTAATTTGACACCATCATAATTCCTAACATAAAGAAGTGCAGAATGTTGGAAAAGACAAGATCTCCACAAACCAGTTATGGATGTGCATGTATTGTACTCAGGACAATGGGAAGTAACCTATGTCAAGAACAAGTAAAAGCACTGATAATAGAAATACTTTATGAGTTTGGAAAATTTTCACTAAGGGAAAAAAGGAATAAGAGACCTGATATGAGGACAAAGACGATTTCTACAACATAAAATTACCATTCAGGGAGCCAACATAAAAGAAGTTGGTCAAATAGAATTGGGATTTCTTTTAAAAGTAATAAACAGATATTGTAATTAGATATGCTAATACTTGAAAGGGAAGTTTATGTTAATAACGACAGAACAGAAAATGTAAAAATCTCTTTTTCTGGTGATAAGAAACCAGGTATTAATTCAAAGACATACGTTTTAAACTAGTGGAGTTGACAAGTTTAATCTTCACCTGATGAGGACCTAACTCTCGAAAAACTATACTCACTTCTCATAAAACTAAAACTACTATGCATGAGTATTTATGAAAAGTAGGTGTAGCAAATACTTTTAGTGATACTTAAGAACAACAAAATGATTGATAAACCCACAATTCTGTTTCTAGGGAGGGCCTGGTGGGGACAGAAGTGTTAATGCTACCAGACTGCTCTTCCAGCTCCTTTCTGGGAACCTCTTGCTGTTGCTGGTGGAGAGGCATGCAGCCTATGTAAAGCTGAGGAAGCAGGGGGTGCTCTCTACCTTTTCACACACTCCAGAACAGTGGTTCCTGTATTTCTGGAACAACAGATCGTTACCAGCCCTTAACATTTTTCAAAACTCAACACACACCCATCTGATCAGACTTTTAATTGGAAACACTATTTAAAACACTGTTAACTACGGTTTAGGCAAACAGCTGTTCAACTTACCATAGCCTTGTAGTCCACCAGGGGTTTGTGGGCCACAGCTTGGAAACCATTCCAGCTGTTTCAAAGGTACAATGATGTCTTCTACTCCATCCCTCTCTCCAGACCTTCTGGTTGCTGTGTGAAACATTTCTACTTTATCTGGTTCTCCCTGGGATTAATTTTAGGGCCTGCTACTGTGTTTAGCCTTCTGAAGTAGTAGCAAACTGGCATTCTCCATTGCCCACATCTTTGCAAACAACAGAAGTGAAACTGATCTATCTGCCCATTTATAATATTGCCACTGTCAGAAAAAGAACAAGCAGAAGCTGAGGATAGAAAAATACCTGCAGAGCATTTTATATTTGATTAACGATTGAAAACTTATCACTTATCAATGAGGAATACAACCTTTTATTTACAGAAAAGCAGTAATCCTGCACAGGTTGGATTTTGGCCAGAGCTGGTTCAGGTCAAGTGGAGTTTTCAAGACCAGGTTGGGTTTTGTGCACTTGAAAAGATCTATCCACAAAACTATGGCAGAAAAAACTGGTGCTAAGCAGCCTTTTGCCATATTAAAGACCACCTGAATTAAATAAAACAGTGGCCAAAGGCCCCTTGTAATTCTATTATGAGAAACAGGGAGTTACAGTCCTCTATTAAACACTATTCTCTATTAAACTCTATTCATAGTTTTAGAGACCTTTCTCATGTTAGCTACTCCTTAGTCAACATTATTCCAAACTGAGGAATTCTGATCCATTTACTGTCCCTGCAGAAGAGCTATGCCATACCTCTTAGTCATCCTTTTCTATATCATGTACAGTTCTCATCTAAGTTCAAAACTGACCGTCATGCCTGTGCCACTTCTCCATCTCAAATACCATTTGCTAGCCACTTTTTTGCTAGCATCAATTACATCCAGAATAATTTTAGGAAATTAGCAGGAGCTGCTAAAAATCCAGGCGAACACCAGTGAGATGGATTGAGACCTGGCTTCTCACAGCAGCCAAGTACCACCTTTCAGTTTGATGGTGATATTTCACCCTTGTTCAGGGTTGTGAAATTCTGAGAAATGGGGAGAAAGAATCTTTAGCTTGCAGCCCCTGCTGTGGTTAGAAAGAACAGCTACGAATCCCTGCCTTTTTGAGTGGCAGTACTGGTCACAGCCTGCTGAGCTCACAGCTACGGGGTGATAGCTCCTGTAATCCAACAGCCACTGCCTCTCTCTGCTGATAGATATGACTGAACAGCAGGGTCAATGATATCTGGCCTCTGTGACAACCCCAGCTCCTAGATCACCACAGGTCCTGCTGTGAGATCCTTCTGCAGCTCTTCAGGGTCAACATTAGGTCTGACTCCAACTGAATATTTTCCTTTTATCACTGGCAATCTTTATTGGTGCACTTTTTCAGACCATTTAGGAACAGGTGGACGGCAAAGGTGCCAGTGCAAATCTCTGTGAGGAGGCATTGTTAAAACTGCCCATTAGCTTCTATACTGTTCCTCATTTTGTAACCATTTACTAATCCACAAATAATTGTAAGTAACACAATACTTCATTTTGGTAACAGTCTTTGGTTATGGAGCTTTCTCAAAACTTTTGTGTCACCCTTTCCTGTGTATCTGCTGACTTCTTCAAAAAAGTAACAAAGCTCTAAGACAAAACTACCTTGTAAGAAAGCAAAAATCATGGCTGCCTACTACACCTATTCATGTCTCTAATAATTACATCCTTTATCACATTCACTGGCATTTTGTCTGTCATGGTAGTCAGACTTGGTCCATTAGTCCACAATTATCCCTAGACCGCTTTTTAAAACTAGTGTCACATTTGTTACTTTCCCTTCGCCCGCTATGACGGCTAACTTAAGTGTTAGACTATACAACACAGTTCATGGCTTGCCAATTTCATTTCTTAATTTCTCTAGAACTACTGAGCGAACAACATGTAACCTGGCAAACTGTTCATGTTTATTCAATCAATTTGTTAAAAAAAATCTTTTATTGATATTTCAAATCTGAAATATTCCCTGTAAAGAACAGCTTTCATGTGGCCATGTTCTTAATCCCCCTGTAATAAGTCTTGTCAGTGCAAAAAGTTCATTTGTTTCTTTCTGCAATGGCTTTGTCGTAAAATATTACTCCCCGCCACTAGCAACATTTACACTTGAAAAATAAATCAGTTTTGGCTTTTAGGATTTTAGCCTGTTACATTTCAAAATCTTTCTGTTCTGCCTTATAATACATATATATTTAACTTGCCAGAATTGTGCTCTTTTCATCTTTGCTTGGTTGGATTTCACTTTTTGAAAAACCTCTGTTTATTTCTAGTCACTTCCATCACTGTTCAGTTGTGTTGGACAATTAATATTCATTTGGGTTAGAATCAGAAAGCAAAGTTCCCGTGTCACTTTTAATATTTATTTGGATTGTATGTTCATAATTCTTTTTTAAACAATACTGTACTTTTCTTAATTGTTATCTATTTAATCCTACAAGTATGAGAAACTTGAGTATGATGAATGGCTCTTCTATAGTCACTTCTTGTGTGCTAATCTAGACTAAAATCCAGGGCTCTCCCTGCTGTTCTGGATTCTCTACCTGCTTTGCTCAAAATGTAGTTCTTGATGATACCTAAAAACACAGCCTACGCATGATGACCTAATGTGGCCTAATGTTAAGTTTATCCAGCCTATATATAGATAACCAAGAACTCTTGTTATGATCAAGATTTCAGGTTGTATAGCCTCTCCAGTCCCCAACAGCATTTCATAGTCACTGTCTCCACTCAATCAACTAGTGCAGAGCTCTTACTAGGCTTTTCCTATTCAGATAAAGAATCATTTGTAATTATGTTTTGTGGTTTATTCTGATAAAATTAACTTATTTGACTATATTGTCTTTGGTATATACAGTGCCACTTGTCTGCATAGTCCAATCTACCATCTCTGTATCAGTTAGGCACTAAGCATTCTATCATGTTTGTACAATTTGTACACTGACATTTCAGCATCCCTATGAAAAAAGAAAAGGGATACATGCAGACCAACTGCCAAAAAAAGGGTGACATACCTCGGGCATTCCTTATGGAATTCATGCTTACCACTCTTCTGAAGAATCATTAACTTCAAGGCACAATGGAAACACAGCACTACAATGCACTACAGAGACAGCAATGTGCCAAGATACCAAATTAGAACTAGTGTAGGTTCCTCCTCAACAGAGATCAGACAGCATTTGACCAATGGTATAACTGGAACAACTGCTTGTGGTTATTCAAGATTTCTGTACCAAGAGATGCTGTGTCAGGAAGGGAACGCACTAAGGACCAGAAGGATGCTATGGAAGTATAAGGAGACCTTTAACCTTTTGCAGAAACTTCAGAACTCTGTAATATTTGCATTTAGTTCCTTTTATTACAAGGAAGAGTCTGCTCTGACTTCTGTGGAGAAGAGAGGGATGCTTCAGGACACAATGCCAGTAGCTACCGACTTGAGTTTGAGAGTTCAGAAGGCAACTCACTTCTTCCTTCCCATTTGTGAGGCCTCTAGTTGGAGCACCTTCTTTCTGCATTAAATATGATGTGACATTAGGCACAGCAAAATCCAATAGCTACACTGCAGTATTCAGGGTGTATTTATTATCATTTATTTGTATTACTATAAATCTTTGGAGGACACACCCTGGCCCACTTCTCATTATGCTGGGCCATGAGCAAACACACAACAAAAAGTAGATGTGCTTGAATTCTACATAAAGAGACAACATAGAACTTATGGCAGAATACAAATGCAGTGACACAGTACTACTGTGATAAGCACTGGCATTAATATACCTGCAATATAACTGCTATCCATGTGGATTGTTTCAAGCTTCATCATACCTAAAACTTATAAGAAAATAGTTAAAGGAACATAGTGAACAGTTCTGTTTATGAAGAAGCCAACCAATATGAGAGGCAGCTGAGGAAAAAATATCCAGCGTGGTTTAATTATTTAATGACTGAATGATGAAAGCTTGTATCGTATGTTGATCAAAACTACAACCTCTTGATACTGAAGGAGAAGTATCAGGTAGAAGTAGTCTTGATGGGCCTTAAAGACAAATAGTTTATCTTTATTGCTTTAAACTGAAGGAGAAAACTGAAAATACCAAAGAAGTTTGGAAAGTGATATTTACAGTAGAGTAGCACTTTGACTAGATAATGAGCATGGCAAGACTGCATTTTTCAAGACAAAAGAAAAAGATTTTTTAATAAAGACATGATCCATGGACAACCTAGATGAAAAATGTAGTTGACAGAGAAGAAAGACCATCCTTAAAAGGCTGGAGTAAGATTCCCAAAACTCAGATATAACCTAGGTTTGATGACTTAAATGACAGTGTGGTGGTGTTATACATAGAGGATGCAAAGAGGTTTTGTAAGGCCCTCTTATTTCATATTTAAATATGAAAAAACCTACTAACAAAAGACCAATAGTTCTAACTGGAAATAAAGAACTGAGGGCACAGCTGAAGAAATTTTTCATGCATTAGATCTGCTTAGGAGTGGAAAAGAAGATGGGAGGAGGTATGTGAAACACATAAAACATTGTTTTTCCTATAAATACTGCAAAATGAGAAAATTCTTTCATGTCACATTTATTACTAATACATTACAGCTATCTAAGCTACCAGGTTTTGACTTTCAAGGGTTGAAGAAAAACAATGTTTGAAATGTTATAATATGATGGGTGCCTCATTCAACATAAACAAAACATGCTATATCCAGCTTGAAGACAGGACAGTCACAATACAAGGGAAGTGCAAACAGCAGCAGAGAAAAAGACCTCGTCACTTAAACTTACAACTAACATGCAGAATGCTCAGGCACACAGAATGCTCTTACTGCACAGAACCAGGGCTATCACCTTGGTTTGCCACTAAAAGAAACTTCACTCTCTATTGTTGTAGTTTGGTATTCCAGCTCTTCAAGTATTTCCAAGCCCACACAATGTGTAGCTGTGTAGCAAATGCTCACTTCCTCCAGAACATCAACTCCTCTTCTTGGTATCTGCTTTCTCACTGTTCTAAACTAAAGACACAATCAGATCAAGTGTTCAACAATGGGGGTAAGCTGCAGTGAGTAGTGGAGAGCTGGTTACAGCAGAAGACAATTCAGAGTTCCTTTTCTTCCAAATAATATTTGTAGCAGCACTACTGCAGGCAGAACAGAGCTGACATTATCTCCCTCAAAATACCGGGAAGTTGCCATCACAGGAAAGAGAAGCAGTCACACCTAGGTGATCTGCCTCTCACGGGTGACAAGTGAAAAAACTAGACACACACGAAACATCCAGGGGATTCCTCATACCCCACTCATTAGTGTGTCATATTTTTCCCACTTCTTCTCTGAAACTAGATCAATTCTGAGGCACTTCTTTCGATCTGGTTTGGGGTGGGGCAGGCACAGCTAGAGGGTCATACTTGGGGGGGTTTTGCCACTAGCTAATCTTCCTCTCCTTTTCTTTTAGTACAAGTAATAATAAATATGCCCAATGGGATTAAAAAAACAGTAAACCAATGGGTCTAAACACTTCTAAAAACAAAACGTGCTGATCAAGATTTTTTAATGCAAAATAAACATCCAATGTTCTCAAATCTTGATTTCATTTTATATTGCAAAATCTCTATAGAATCACTGTTCAGTTATAAGCTAGAACTTTGAAAATTTCCATCTCCTAACAAACATAATGAAATTGTGTTTTGAGCTATTAAACATGATATATTTCAGTATCATTAAGTTCTCTGTTTAAACAAGAAATAAGGCTTCTGCTTAGCACAAACTGCAGTTTAGCATACGTAACTCATTGTCCTCGGTTCTTAGTTGTAACTGTCATCTTGAATCCCTGGTTTATACAGGTGATTCACAACTACCTACTGAGTCTTCTTCAAAGCCCATATACTCCCCTTCAACAGAAAAAAAAATTTAGCAAAAAAAAAACCTTACTGGAAGTTTTAAACATAAATCTATCACCAATTCAGTGCAATGTGAAATACCAATAGCTACGCATTTAGTTCTCCTTTCAGGCATATTTTTGCCATCCATTTTCTGGGGGTTTTTTGTTTGCTTTGGTTTTTAAATTGGACTTTCTAGTCTGCTTTTAATCTGAGTTTATGATTTTTCCTTTGGTCTTCCTCTTTCTTCATTATTTTCACTTCATGCTGCTCTTGTGTCAAGCAAAAATAAAAATAAAAAATAAAAAACCCCAAAAAAAACAACCAACCAGCCAACCAACAAAAAAAACTCAGACACAAATCTTGTCCTTAATCTTTACTCTCCAATTACTACCTGTGTCCTTGCTCCATGGGAAAGAATCAAATTGTCCTTACGTATATATTCTCTAGACCCTTACAGCCCCTTAATAATTATTCACAAATTCAGTAACATTTCCAGTTCTTCCATTTTCATATACTAAGACCCCACTGAAATTGTTCTTGTATTTGAATACCAGAAATGAAATACAGCATCATAAAAAAGGGCATGGAGTTTATAATACCCCTTTTGTTATACAGGGAAAACACCTACATGTAGCTTTTGCTCATTTGTATGTAAAAATAGGAGTCATAGCAATGACTGTACCCATAGCTACAGGAAAAGAACTTCCTCCTTAATCCAATCATAGATATTTATAGTTGCTTTGGGTGAATCCACTGACATATGATATGGGCAACTATTATTGATTAAGCACAAAGTACTTGGATACAATAAAATATGTAGTTCCTGCCTAAAACTAAAGCTAATCAGCACGCATGATCAAATTCACTCTTAAAGCCAGCTCAGTTTAGTTTAATTTTACCAAGTTACATTGACACAAGTATAAGTGTATATTTATTAACATTTCAATATTTAACTCAGCAAGACATTTATGTTAGTAAATCCGTTTGCAATATCTACACAGATATTGGGGGTATAAACTGTTTTATAGATCTATAAATTTCAGAAAGTTTACGGGTAAAAATATAGAGCAGGACTCCAGATTCACATGGTGAATTACCCAAGAATAATGAAATCCTTAATGGATAGATTGTATATTTTCTAAAAAGAACTGAAGTCAGTTGATGTAAGTCAAACCCCTTGATTCACCTTTTTATCTTTGTTAGTTTGTCAACATCAGTAAAGACTAACTATTGAAAAATTTAATCATTTCAATGTACTTACAGCTGAATTTCTCATCATGTGACCAATTATCCACAAAGCCTCAGTGCCATTAAGAAGTTTTGAGGAATATAGTATTTGGTACTGCCAAAAAAAAAATAATTAAAAGAATGCATGTAAATGACATTCATCTTCTGACTAGAAACATTTTATGATTATTTCATATCTAAAGTACATTTGGGGGAAAAGCAGGACTTACATTATCCCAAAAGGCAGGTTCCAGCACTATCAATGATACACTGACAGAATTCACAGTAAGGAGTCACAGTAGAGTCCTGATCTTGCAACTGAACTTTCACAAAAAGAACCCTGCACTACTGCAGAATCTCCTGAATTTCAATAGGGCCCTACCCACACATAATCAATTACAGAGTCCGCCTATGTGGGAGCAACAACAGGGAGAACAGGACCTGCTCCTCCACACACCTGCAAAAATATCAGGATAAAAAGAAGAAAGAAATTAGTAACATGCAGCAAAGCCTACTGATAGCTTGTTTTATTACAGCATTTAGCACATAAAAAAGAAGCTCCATACACCTTTAAGTTGCATATTACAGGAATTTCTAACTCCTTCTTTAAAGAACACTGGCTTAAAATCGCTTATGGTTTCACATGTAGTGACAGCACATTATGGGAGCATCTACTGATATGTATCTGACACATACATTTTTAATAATTTTCTAAAAATTTATTATCCTACTTTCTTTAGTCTATGATGCATATCACTTTTTAGTGCTTAAGCCTTCTTAAAATGTGTCCCACAACACCCGTTTTGGGAACACAGCATAGGCCTGTGAATTTGAGATATTCATGACTGTCAAAGTATCTGACCACATATAGCATCATCCAAGACCAAGGTCTTCAAAAATGCATGATAAAAAGTAGTTTAGTATTAATCATTTTTAGACTAAAAAGGATCAGCTTTTTTTAAACAGAAAATCCTTATGTAAATCAACCATAATTAATGATTTGCTAAGTTTCAGCTCTTAGAAAGCACCATTTAAAACACAGGAAGCACACACCATGATATTAACAAGAATATACCACCACTTCGCTGTTCACACAGAACTGAATCATAATCTGACCTTACTGTTCTTATTGAAAATACATATATGTTGATCTTTAAAAGGAAAATATTATAAGCTACAATGTTTTTACATATTATAAGCCATTTAAAAACAGGCTAGCCATAGGTTCCATGTAATAATATTTAACTGGTGACATTATGCAAGAGGACTGGTGATAAAGGTTATAAGAACAACCACTAGATCCTAGAAACATGCAGAAAACAGTTCTTCATCCCTTTAATACAGATGGCATTAGGGAAACATAAAAATGCTGAACTAATTGAAAGGACTTGAGAATGTAACAGAAGAACCAAAATGCAGTCTTTTTTCTTTTTCTTTTTTCTTTAATGAACAGTTGTTCTCTTACTGGCTTTGATTTCATGAAAACACAGACAAGTAAATAAGCAGAAAACAGAGAAGAGTATCATAGTTTTTCGTTCCTTGCTGCCAGGTTGATGGTTTTCAATTGGGCAGGAGGACAAACAGAAAAATCTAAAATAGACATTTCAGGCTTTATGACAAATTTCAAGGCAGTTGTCTTACAATATTGAATTGGAAGTGTTTCTTCTCATGTTACTGCTTTTAAATTTTATGTTTCATATGCATGACTCTTAGGCTTCTGTTATTCTGAGAAATTCAACTGTGTTTAAAGAACAGTGCTACATTCTATTTAAAAAGCATTATGCCTTGGCCCCTGTCTAACATTACACAAAAAATGTAAAAGACATCTGCCAAGTTACTACGGCCCACCTAAGCCTGCAAAGTGAACAAACCAGTGCCTCTGGCAAGTGTAATCTGCCCACTTCTCACTGGATGAAAATAGGCAGACCATACCCCTCAGGACAATCCTGGTGCCCATAGTCATGCAGCTACACATTTAGCATTTCCCAGGTTGCAATGCAATGTGGTAACTTGATGCAGCCAGATCCTAATATTGTTTTCTGTTCCTGTACCTATCTCCACGTCTTTCTTCACAAAGGAAGTTAACTGGAATACAATGCATGTTTCCTGCACTGCTACAAAAGTGTAGGTTGTAGGATGGGTCAGGGATGCATAGCTGCACTCTACATAACAGTTTCTGGTGAAAGCTGAAAACAGTTTTACAATTGTGACAACCTAAGGAATAGCTCAGAGCTCATATCCAAACAGTCAAAAAAATTAAATACTGAAGCTGTCTCAACAGTTCCCTTCTCTGACGTGGAGAGGAAAAACATGCATCTAATCCAGGTATAGAAACTACCATAAAATTGAATGATTCACAAGTAGTTTGGGAGACTAGAAGGCCCTGGCAAAAACCAGCTGGGTTGGTGGTTGTGCTTTTTTTTCATGACTAGCAGAAGTAACAAAGTCTAGTTACCTATCAGTGTGCTTGTATGTGCCACCAACACACCTGTGCAGTAATCACAGGCTGACACTACCCTGGCTGGTTTCCCACCCCCTTCTAAACAGACTTCCCTAAATTCCTGCAGAAAACACCAGCTTCTGAGTTCTGGAGAACAAGAGGCAGCTCACACTGTGGCTAGGTCTGAGCTTCACATAGGTTGACTGGCAGACCAACCAACCATGCTGACTGGCAAGTCAACAGGTTGAACAGAACAGAAAATTTCTGAGTCCATGCTGCAGCTTTTTCTACCCCAGGGGCACTAATTTGAATCCTTTCTCTGCTCACAGCTGCTAAGTTTCACACAAATTATAGAAACTTGACTTTGTGACCTCTATCTCTATATCAAATGCAGCTGAAATGAAGCGGTAGAGTTAAAAGTTATTAGGAGACAACACAATCCTATATATCTTGTTTTGTTCAGAAACTGGGCACGAAAACACTGTAGCATAATCAGTGTGAAAATAACTAATGAATTTTATGTCACTTATTGTTTTCATTCAAGAGTTACACCACAAACTCAGCTCTAACAGAACACAGATTTTTACATGATGATAGCACACACGAATCCAGAGAATATAGAGACTGTTTTAAAAAAACCTGGCTTTGTTTTGCCACTGAGAAAAGAGCCCCAAATATACGTTGCTTCATAAATGTGAAAATTTAACAGAAATAAAATTTAATATATATTTTTCTGCACTTACCGAGACTGTAGTTGACCACCCTTCACTGAGATTCCTGCTTCTCTTGCAATTCCATGCTGTCATAAGGCTTAAGAGAAATTCAGTGATACATAGTTCAGTAAAAGAACAGTGACATGAAGTGTAATGAATCTATCCAGTATACACGGACTTTCCTTTTGTGAGGTCTTTGGTTGGTGCTTTTTTTTGGTGGGGTTGGTTTTGAGGGTTTTTTGATTTTTTTTTTTTGTTTTTTTATAAGCACAGTGATTTTTAAAGAATCACCTTAAAATCTTGATCCTGCTGCCTGGATCCAGATGCTGATGTCCCAGTTTAAGGAATCATTTTTACTAATATGCAAGTCCCAGTTAATTTTTTTCTTTTTCCACAAATGAAATCTACAGCTCTCTGCATACCCTTTCTATTGACCTAGCCCTGAATTTTGACTTGTGTGTTTCTCATCAAAAAAGTATAGCTGAAATCAGAGGGTTTTATTTGTTGTTGGATTCTAGGAACCGACGAAAGAAGGAAATAAAATGAAAAAATATATAGTTACCTCTCCAAAACTCCAGTTAAAAAGAAGAGAGACAAAGAATAATCAGTATGAAAAAGTTAACAGAAAACTGGTCATTAAAGGAAAGGTTAGCAGGAAACAATGGGTATAAGAAGAGTCAGGGAAGTGAACATGACTTAATCAAAAAGAGGATGGACTCAAAGAAACAAAATTATCTTTTTAGCAGAACAATGAGAATGGACTTTTCAAAACTGTTTGACGTTGGCCTATCTCTTATTCTACTGAAGTAAAAGACTTACATCAGCTCCAAAAATGCTTTAGGAAAACCTTTAAGCCACTTATCTTGAACCATTTAACTATAAGTACATGGAGTATCTAAACTCTGCTGAGCTAAACAATTAAAGAAGTGCTTAAATTTGGAAATAAATTTAAATCATCTTGTAATCATTCACTAGCTCTGTAGTATTGAGTACACACTCAAATCTCAGCCCCAACTCCTTATCCTGCTAACATGCAGGCTCTCACTTTGGCACTAGTCTGGATCCAGCCTACTGGTTATCAGACAGGCAAAGTCAAGTACAAGACACAAGGGACTAATGTGGATTCAAACTTTTCTCTCAAAAGCCATAGTCATGCAAGTATTGTGACTTAAGTACAAGATTGTTTGATGAAGCAGAATGTAAATAGTTAAGTGCTTAAAGTTAAGAATCAGGTCTCAAAAAGAAAACAAAAGAAAAAGCATCTGTGAAAGAAAAAAGAAACAGATTGTTGAATGTGTATTAAAGATAAATGACCTGTGGGTTATATCTCAATGCACTCTGCCTGAAAACTAGTGCTTCTTTCTGGCTTAAGTATTAAATCTTGGTTTTAATACATGAAATGGTAAATAGCCTTGGCAAAGGTTAAATTAGTTCAGCGGTTGATAATGGTACTAAAGTAATTCTTAACACAGGGTGTAGTTCAGTTATGAGTATAAAGGGCTCACCATCTGTCCTGCCTATTTAAACACAATTGCACTTCCAAACTCAGTTTGGTCAATAGCTGGTAGAGAGTTAATATCCCCTATTCCAATCTCTATGGTAACAACCATAGAGATAGAAGAAAATGTGGAAATCATAAACCACTAGTAGGGTTCTGCTGTCCCTTTTACTCCTTACTCTACAATACAGTTACTAAAGGAAAACAGAAATTGAGCCACTTTTTGAGATACCAAAAACGATCTGGGGCATCTCTCAGCATTCTGCTATCATTGTGATTTATTTCCCAAACTATAGATCATTCTGGGTACCATTATTTTAAGCTGTCACTTACCTAAATGAGTAAGAAGTCAATACCAGCACTCAACAACTATATTCTTACACACACAACCCTCTGCTACCAATATTCCATCCTTTATCTATAGCTGTAAAAATAGTAAACTCCCTGGTTTCAAGATATATGCTTAATAAAACCATCCATACAAGAATTGTTACCTAATGAACAGCACTACAGTAAGATTAAAGATCTAATTAAGGCAGTGAGTTAGAAAGAGAATTGGTTCATCTATAGATTCAGTCACCTTTTCATAAAATGGTTAAATAAAATTATTATTCGTTCTTCTCAGGATAATTATGAGCAGTACTAAAGCTTTATAAATGTTTTGAAGCTTAGATTTCAAAATTTCCCAGAAACTGGGAAACTAGAGAAGCAAATGAACAACTTCCATCAAGTTCTCTTTAAAGAAAGAAATTGAACAACATAAAGACAAACAAATTAGTACAAGCTAAAGCATTTCCAGATCCCTCACTCCTGCATTCATTCCAGCAGTATTTCATTTAAATGCAGGCAAAGTTTAAGCTTCAATCTTTAAACAAGTCCACATATCTGAACTTCACTCCTCGAAATGACGCAACTGATAAAACTATGCATGTGGACAAAGTTAAGCACACGCACAAGACTAAGGTTAAAGCAAGTAATAAAGAAATTAACTAATGAATTCAGCATACCACTAACAATTATTTTTGAAAAGCCAAGCACTGCTAAGAAGATAGCAAAGCTTGAGAAACTAACAGCTGAAATTCTGCGGGGAGGGGATTAGGTTATGGTCCCAGCAATTACCCTACAAAAATCTAACTTCAGTTCTAGAAAGAAAAAGATACAGAGCATCCCCTCAGTAACTTCACGGTTACAACCACCACATGATTTTCTCACCATTAGATGAGTCCTCTTCAGTTCAAGGCTGAAGTTCATGGGTGCTGTGGAGAAGATCACTTGGCAACTGCTCTGCTGTAATTAAACCACGAATAAACAATGGGCTTCAGTTTTTACAGATACCAAGCCAGCACTTTTCACAACCATTAAATCCACAAAAGTATTAAAACATTAGAAATTACAGTTAGGCCATTTTAGCAAAACTTTACCACGAAGCCTGAGTTCAATAACAAATCTTGAAATTCTCAGGGATGTGTTCATTATTACGAGTCAGGCCTATAGCTATGTTAGAGTCAACAGTGTAAGATCTGAATGAAATACAGTAAACCCAACCTTTTGACACTGTTAGTCTTTTCGCTATGTTGAGCATTTTAGAAGGGGGTTTTTTTGGCTTTTTTTTTTTGTTTAATCTGGAAGTTTATAGGAAAATCTAATTAAGCAGATGCGAGTCCTAAAACAGCACATGCTTCTTGCAACCCTAACTGCCCGGAGAAGTAGAATCCCTAAACCAAGTCTACACTGGCAAATTCAGAACTCTGTTTTCACTGTAAAATACTAAACGCTGTCCCCTTCAGTCCTTTCTAGATTACAGCCTCTGGCTATAGAAGGAAGTAGAAAACTCATACATGAAAGAGGATGCTCAACTACAGCTACCAGGTTATTAAACTGAAATTTTAAACTTCAGCTGGTATCAAATTTACACAATAGGTCTGGAGAGAGGCTTAGATGAATCCAGAAGAGGAATCTAGAAGGCTGGAGAAGCATCAGGGGCAGGGCTCAAATTAGAAAAATAAATAGAAAAAAAAATACAGAATTTCTACTGACTGTACGTCCATATGCCATACAAACACAGAATACTGAAATAATATGCAGATGTGCAATTATTGAAAGCATTATTATAAATACTACATGGATGTGTATCTTGGTGCCCTCCATCTGGTTTAACTTATCTAGGAACTGGACCAGTTGAAGGTAAGAGTAACAGGCAAGTACTCAGGCAAGCCAAAGAACCTAACTAAAAAGTTACTTGGTAATGACACAATGCCAGTTTTCATTACAACAAATTCCTCTAATCCTTACAGCTGTAAAACAAATCTTAGAAATACATAGAAAGGTAATTTGTAAAGTAATGTGTGCCTGAGTCAGAAGACAGCCCCCAGCTTTCTAACCATTCCTGACCAGCTATGAGCTTCTGTGCCATTTTGGCATTTAAGTACCTTGCTTTGGGTTTGCCACCTCTCAACTAGACCGCAACTTTGGGCAATTCAGTGTGCCCCAGCACAAAGTCTGCTGCGTATAGGAAATTCCAAATACAGGAAGATGGGGAGATGCCATCTTACCAACATGGGTTATTCTAAGTACCTCTCTTCCACTCTATACTGATTTTATCTAGAATTTTAAATTACAAATTCAGAGTCTCAAGATACTCCAGGGCCTAAATCCAAGATTCCTAGAGAAATGTCTACTTGGTCTCTAGACTGGATCCAGTTGTCAACAGTTTCCCTCTTCTGACATAAGAGAACTTGTGCAACAAAGGAGAAAAAGCTATCATTTCCAGAGACAGAGCAGGTACAAGTCTATGGAGTAAATGTGCCTAGGAGCAAAGGGCCATCAGAAACCTAACTGCATTTTGCTTGAAAAACAAAACACATTACATTGACCTTGCCTCACTACCATAAATACACAACACATTTATGGAAGGAAAGACAGATAAAATAAACTGAAAACATTCAGCTGCACATGCTCTTTCCTCTGGTAACAAAAGAACAGCTAATATGACAAATACTGGTCATGTCACTTATTACAGTACGAGGAGGTTCTCTGACAATATAATGACACTGGGGAGGAGAATCTGTAACAGAGAACAGGCACTACTAGAAGGTGGTCAAGGTAGTGCTGTAATGAGAACTGTATGAGGAAAGGAGTCCATTACAGGAACTGCAGCTTAACTTCATATTTGCTATGACAGCAGATAAGACTTTTGCCATTATGACGAGCCCAAGTTGCCTGGAATGGAAATTCAATCTAAAGAATTGACATCACTTTAGGTGCGGCCCAAAACCCCTTTCTCTCCCTTCTGTCCTCAACTATGTTCCTGCTCTGACTTTCTGGCTTCACTAGTCATTGAGGAAATAAAGTAATGATTCCTCTCCAAGATGCTATAACGAGAGAATGCAATACCCACCTCGTATTACATGGACTTTTAGACTATAGCAATTGCCTTTCTCATTTGTTCTGATACTCAGTTAAATATTTACCCATTCTGATCTTTAAATTATTATAACTGCACACTATTTAAGAAGTACGAATGGAAGATGTAAATCAAGAGTACTACATGAGGTTGATGTTTCACACAATTCTAAGTAATACTGAGAATAATGATTGTGTAGTATCACTATTAGTTTCTTAAGTCTGAAATGAAGAAAATTACTCAAGCTACTTCATTACTTCATAGTAATGAAGAAAATTACTCAAGCTACTCAGTGTGCTTACATAATAATATATGTTTCAGTCTGTACAGGATGGAGGCCTACATGCATTAACTATGGAATCTGAGAGCAAGTATTCCCTATTAGGGGATGCAAAAATTTCACTTTCAGTAAAAATCTCAATGAAACCTTAGGAATGACATATGAAAGGACAATAGTGTGATTCATGTATGTCCTGCTAAACAGAACTACATATCCTCTATATCTTATTCTTACATTACTGTTGGAGAAATGGGTGAAAAATTATAACTGGAATTATTTTAGGGATAAACTATACATAATCTAAGTACAGAGAAGTGGTATCAGCAACATCATAATTTTGTATTTTTCTTGACTTTTTTTTCATTGCTATTTCTATAGCAAAATCTTCTTTTCACAGCCACATAACCTTCAGAAAAAAAAAATATTAAAAAAATTGAAGACATTTACTATCATTCCTTTCAGTTGGAAGGCACACTTCTTGAAAATTTCACTCACAGTAATTTTAATAAAATCAGAGAAAAATGTAAATACACTGAAAATCATTTATATTTCCTCCTTTTTAACAGAAAGATTTTACGAACTGAAGTGTTGGGTTTTTTCATCTGGCTGATTTTCACTAAGGAACTTGGTTAAAAAAAAAAAAAGAGGAATCAGTTTCTTTAGCAATACCAAACTTTGAACCCGAGGAAAAAATAGTAACATAAATGCACAGTATTAGCTGTTTGATTACTTACAAGTCGCCTTGCACTACTTTTTCAGTAAGGAGCTCCAGAATTATGTATTTTCTGAGTAGCTGTAGTGTTCGTAGCCACGATGGTCTTCAGCTTTTTGAGCCCCAAAGCCTGCTGTTTTCAACTGTTTCAGTTAAAAAAAAAAAAAAAAAAAAAAAAAAAAAAAAAAAAAAAAAGAAAAAAAAAGAAAAAAAAGAGAAAAAAAAAAAAAAAAAAAAACCAAAGAAATTACCTTCAAAACTTGTTCTTGCATTTTTGTCAGTGATCTCTAGAAGAGAGTAGTGGAATCAGGAGAAGCATTAGGCCCTGAGCCTGCTAACGTTCGTCTGCAAGTAGTCCAACTGAGTTTAAGAGAACTAGCTCGCAGACGTTAAGGGAGGATTTTGAAAGTCAGTGGGAACACTGCTCCCAAACTCTCATTATGTACTTTTGAAAATCTTCCCCAAAGTCATGGGAACAGCAGCCTGCAGGTCTGAGGCCTCTGCCTTCTGCTGCTTTCCTTTTCCCCTTCTAAAAGCCTATCCATCAGATTAAAAAACATGAGACCCGCTGAAGCCAACCCCGCTGGGGAGCGGCTCGCAGTGATGCGCTGGGTCTCTGCCGAGGCAGGGGTCCGCACAGCCCGCGGAGAGCTCACAGGAACGACTCCTGCAGCAGCCCAAAGTCAAGTGCAAGCAGTGGCTCGGGCGGCACTGCAGCCTGCCTTCCCCCGCCGCTTCCAGCGCCTCGCAACCTCCATCTCGACTCCCTCATCTGTGAAACGGGGACAGGAGCACGAACTCAACCCTCAGGTACCTTATCCCCAGCCGCAACTTGTGGCGGACGGGCTGGAGTGGGGTGCGGGGGGTGGGAGGACGCGGCGTGAAAATGAAAGTTCACGTTTCCCCCCCCCCCCCGGCGCACAGCGAGCGGCCGAGGCGGGAGCGCTCTCACAGTTGAACCTCGGCTCCGCCAAGTTCCTCCGAGAGATATTTATTTTCAAATGACCAGCATACGGCACTCCGGGCCCTATCTGACCCGAGATGCGCCCGCACCGCTCCGCACCGCACCGCCGGAGCCTGTTCCCAAGCCCGGGCGGGACGGGGAGGGAGCCGGGCGTTGGGGGGGGGGGTCGGCCGGTTGTCGGGGCCGCTACCGCGGAGCCGGTGCTTTGGAGCGCGTGAGGCGGGCGGGGGAGGGGGAGCGGCGGCTGCTGCCAGGGCGGGATCGGGCCCGCGCGCTGCCTCCGCGCGGTGCGGGCAGCGCTGAGCGCTCGGACCCCGGCGGGGTG
>JBCJKH010048807.1:0-11567 GCA_039877255.1 Loriculus beryllinus
CCTGGACAGAGGCTTGGGTGGCATGGTTTAGTGTGAGGGGTCCCTGCCCATGGCAGGGGGGTTGGAACTAGATGATCTTAAGGTCCTTTCCAACCGTAACCATTCTATGATTCTATGATTTACAGAGTTGGGCCCAAAGGTAGCAAGTATATTGAAGGTTTGTGGCTTTTGAAGGAAAGAAATAGGAAATTTTTATCTCTGATCATGGAAAATAGGTGCTGAATAGTTAATCAGTGTTAGTCTCTATGAAGACAACCATTTTGAAAGGAAATGTAATCCAGATGGGTGTCAGAGGTATTGTCTGCCATTTATCAACATTAACTTTCACACATCATGCTTAAGGAGAGTCTAGTGTTTTTGTATTAAATTGAAGGAGAATGGATGCATTCCTATTTCTAGGATCAAGACCATCCATGACTTTAAGATACTGTCCAGTGGCTTTGCATTCCAGTAAGCACAAGAACTCAATGTTGAAAGTGCCAGTGTTACAGCCCCTCTCACCTGTTGGCTCTGACAGACCTGGGCATATGGTGGCCTTACAGTGTGTGTTCAGCAGAAAAAGTGTCTCCATATCACAGCATGGCTATCCACACAGGCACACACAGCAGAGCCCACTGCTGGGGATAAGCTCTGTGCCAATGTTAACTTCCCAGTTTGCTGCTGTCAGAGCTGGATACACCCTAGCCAGACTCAGATCTATGTGCAAGGCTCTTTCCACACTAGGCAGATTATGTTGCAGCAAGTTTGCTTACAGAGAGCAAAGGTGTCCAGAGTCTGAGCCACTGCCAAAGTGGATAAAACTTAAAGGTATGCTTTACTCATATTAATTATGAGCAAGTCCCATCCTTAATGTAAACATCCCTAATGTATGATACAACGCTTGATACCTTAACCCAGAACATGCCTTTATAACCATAGCTTTGTTTTGCATGTATATGTATGCTTCTAAGATTGTCTAGTTCTAAGAAACATACAACATTCGTAGAATTACATTTGTCATAAGACATTTACCTACACCTTGGATCATACCAAATTTATAAGCCTTAGGGGTATATATTGTAGCTTTCATCCAAAGCTTCATTTTATTTTCAGTTCTGCTGATGGATTCATGGTACTGATTTCAAAGTCGTAGGGCATGCTAGCTGGATGGCTAAAATTTCATCAGAAAGGGGATTGTGTATTTGTAAGGATAACAGTAATATTAAGTGACATCAGTAAGGGCTATGAAAATAATCACAAGGGTTTAGTTAAAGAATTAATACATCAGCACACAGAATAACAAATGAGGGGTGGGAAAATACAATTCCTCTGTGGAGATTTTGCATAGCTGCCTCCCAGTATTCTACTTTCCTCTCCCTTGCTAATAGTCAGGGCTGGACAACGGGTCATATACATCACTTTGAAGCAACAGACCTCTTCTGTTCACCAGGTGGGCAGATACCAAGCAAATGTGGTCACTGAGATCTTGTAGTATAGTTTTACTACGGAGCATCAATAAATGTGGTAAAATCACAGTAAAGGCATTTAAGTGTCTTTGGAGATACATATTGTGAGCTCGGCTGTTTCACACTGTGGGAAAACCAGCGTGCTTGTTCTCTGCTGCATTCTTACTGTGAGATCGTGCATGGTTGTTCCTTCTAGACTGTTCTTCCAAGCAATGCAGACAAGCCCTTAGTCCCATTCTCTCAGAGCATGAACAATGTGTTGTCACGTCTTGCAGTGACTTTGTAATGTGGAGAAACTGGCATGGGGATGAGATCACACTTGTTCTGTTTTCTGACCTGAAGGAATGTAAACCCACTGACCTCATATATGTGCAGATATTGGCAGATGCTCTTATTCACAACACTTTGTAATTCAACATTATACTTAGCCCTTGTACTGCATTGCACAACGCAGAGAATAACAGCAGGTGGTCTTATGAGACAGCACCTGCACTGAGAATAAAAGTAAGATCTTCAGGCAGACTGACCCTGACATGTGAGATAGCCCAAAGGTGGACCACAGCCCCTCATTCCCTCGTCAGTCCCATAAGAAGGGACCAAGAATAGAAAACCTTGCTACCGCATTAGCTACTGTACAGGACACCTTGGAAGAAAAAGTGTGATGGACAACAGAGTCTCTGGAAACAACCACCTGAATTCAGGTGAGTTATGGGAAAATTCTCTTGAATGCCTAAGGTGTCAGTTCTGGCCTCCATAGCTGCCTCCAGGGAAGGTGCTGTATGAATGCCCTTTGGAACGCATTCATTCCTGGTCCTAACACAGTTCAGTCCTTGCTGACTAGTGAAGCCTAGGGAGTGGATAGGAGCAGAGGTAATTAAATGTTTAAGGAAATGCCCTGGTTGTGGTCAGGATAATTTAGAAAGTAAGCAGCATAATAAAAGACCTGTCCATTATGACTACAGGTATTGTCTCATTCTAAACCGATCTCTCAACCCAAACAATTTTATTTTTAAATGACTTTGAGAGAACATTATAAGCTCCACCCACTTGCATGCTATGGATTTATGACAGATACTTCCATATCTTTACAGGATATGTTTGTGCTGCACTATAAATAATCTACCTTAGATTTCAGAAGCTGTAACAAGATGGCTCATGGCTCAAGTCTGTATTAGGCTGTGGTAGTGTGACACACAAACAATTGTTCCTGTGTTTGACATTTTAAGTGCTTTTTAGCAATGTTGATTATCCGGATGAACCAATATTAGTTTGAAAGCTACTTATGGAAACTCATGGGAACCCATAGAAAATCATGAATGATAATATGGGCAGAGACAATTCTAAACATGCAAAATAAATGAAACTGGCATTTTCTAAATATGCCTCTACAGTCTGATCATTTGCTCTGTATCACATGAATTTCAAAGGATTCACAGATATACCATGAAGAGTGAGTTTGTCTATATAGAAAAATTAAAAATAAGTCATAGTTACATAGTTACATTCTCTTTTAAGAATGAATAGCTAAGAGTCATTATACTGCATCGGATGTCCACATGAGCAGATTACTGACTCCAGTGAGGATAGCTGTCGGAGCAGAAGGATGTGAAATCAGGTCCAATTTTTGTTTGATTATTCTAGCATAGATCCTCCTTAGAGAAGCAAGAAAAGGTCTCTTTACTCCTGCAGAACTTGTGGTATTATCCTCTGTAACCTTCCTGAAGGTGAGGAGTCAATACCAGAGCCTTTGCACAGCTGCTTCTCAACTGTGTGCCTGGGACTGCTCCCTAAGGAGTCTGCAAAAACCTGGGTACTCTGTAATGCAGCACCGAGTTACACTGATCCCCTAGAATGCAAAGGGCTGGTCCTGTGGGAATAAATCCTCTGTCTTAGAAAGACAGGCATAGAATTTAGGAGGAAAATGTAAAGGTTTGGTTGTGTTCCCACTGAAGCTGCTTGAATTGCATAAGATTGAATTATCCAGGGAGTATGACAAAAGTCTGGCAAAATTTGGCACTTTTAATTAATAGCATCTATTCAGCTGTCAGAATCCAGTGGATCTACTGACAGGACAGAGAGATGACAGATCAGCCTCTTCTAACATTATGTGTATATGCCTTTAAGGTAGTAAAATATATGTTTTAAAACATATACTTAGTCATCTGCACAAATCTTGAAGTCTTTCACAGAAGCCCAGATGCACAGATTTGTATCTCAGTTACAGATTCCCATGACACTCCTTTCCCTAGAACAAGTCAAACCTGACAAAAAATGATTAATTATTGAACAAAAGGTATCATCATGACCATCTGTGAATAAAAAGAAAGGGGGAGTTTAACCACTGAAAATACAAAATTTACAGCTGTAAGGTCTAATGCATGGTGCGGTTTTTTAATTAGCCAGATGAATAATAGATTTTGAAATTGTTTAACATGGTTTTGGGTGCTGTTGTTTTGTTTTACAGTGACAGAGATTTCCACAGGAGGAAAATGTGGAATCCCAGCCTAAAATCTCACATTACAGAGGTAATGTCTTCAGCCTCACATTGTGCCAGAACTGGCTGCCTGCTAGGGAATGTCATTGAAATACTTGTAGTCATCAGTGAAAGCACATCTGCCCTTTCACTAGCTACAGGTAGGACAACAGGGATTTCTACATGTTCTTTTCTGACGTTAAGTGCTCAGCTGCTTAACAGAGCTCCCTTTTATAAGAGACCATGCTATTTCTTGTGAGACACATGTAACATCATGTACAGGATAGCAATTACGTCTGACCAGACTAAACCACGCAGCACGAGCATTATCTCGAAGTCAGCAGTTGAATTACCATGGGTATTGTTCCCACTTCGTAATAAGAGTGGTGCACAGCAGAGCTGTAGCCGAGAGCAGTGTCAGGTCACAGGGGGAGCTCTGAGCTGTTGGTTCCCCTCAGGTCATCCATACAGTAGCTGCCTTCATGCTTCGGAGGAGGTTCTTCTTTGAAAAATGTCCCCCCAATGTTGGAGCCCCCAAAAGAGATTTTATCTGTGGGAGAAAGCAGATCTGTGAAGATCCTCAGGCTAGTCCGGGGATCCCTCATTTCAGGAAGAAGCCGTAGAGCCTTTGAGGATCAGCCTACACCTGACTTCTGCGGGAAAGTTCATCTGTGTCTCCTGACTGTGTACTACTGAGTGATATGTACAAACCATGTTTGTGGGTAAACACAGTGGAGAGTGCACTTCCAGCTTGCACTTCCAGCTTAAAGGAGGTGAGGCCAGCACAGCAGGCTGAGGGAGCACGGCTGAGCTTTAGCTCACAACTGGAAACGTCTGGTCATTTCTGCTCATGCACAAGGACAGTGACCGTGCATGACCTGCGTAACAGGTGTGTATTTAGCCAGTGGTAAGCACGCTCTTGGAGGCAAAGAGAAGGCTAGAAAGTGAAAACTGATAGAAATAGGTATTCAGGTTAGCACTTAACAACTGAATTCATATCCCTCAGCCGATCAATTTTCTTTCATCTGCATAGCTGTGTCGAGAACCACAGGGTAATACAGGGTCTTCCTGTACACATACCTGCCCTGCACCAATGCCTCTTGTGCGGCTGCTGGGAGATTTTGGAGGCTGTGAGCCTACAGCAAAAAGTAGGTGGGTCTGGTTTCCACAGTCATCATGTCTAATATTACACATACCATGAAGGTGAAGCACATCATGAGTCTGCTCACATTCACCGATAAACCAGTCATGCAAAAGGCTCTTCGGAGTAGGAATTCAGCAGCAGGCATTTTACAAATAATTCAAGGGTGTGGAGTGACTCATTGGGAACTGCATGAATAATCAAGACTTCATTTTCAGTAAGACAAAACCATGAACTTTTGTCTGACACATCAGTGGGGAACATGTTCCCTGTGTTAGTGATCATGTTCTGGGTAGATGCTAGCAAAAATACCTACTGATGCTAGCAGAAAAAAAAAAAGGAGCGATTTTTTTTCAGTGAAAACAGACAGACCACTTTTAAACTGCAGTTTTGTGTGCGCCAAAATAGCATGGATGTAAGACTGCAAAGCTCAGATTAGAAAATAAAACTGAGACAGCAGGCAAACCTTGCACTGGTGTGTGGCCACAAGAGTTTCTGCTGTAATCAGACAAGTGATATCACTTCTCAAGGTGTGTCAGTTTCCTAAATCAAAACAGTATCGCAGCAAACCAACAAAAGAAATCCACAGCCTCCAAGCAGGCATGGGTTGGGATCAGTCCCAGAGAAAAGCCCTTTCCCACCACCAGGTCATTCTTCCCTCAGGAAGACTTGTGGAGCACCTCCCTGCAGCAGGATTGCAAACCTTCTTGCAGACAACAGCGGGAGCTTCTCTCCTCAAACAGCCTGACTCCTGTGTGTGTCTCCATCCCTTTTCCTGGCATCTCTCCTGCATGAAGCTCTTTTGCAAAGGGCCTAAATGAATCTGTCAGCAACGTCTTATTTACTATACGCAAGTTCTCAAAATACATACCTTAATCTGTCATGACCCTCATATCTAATGGTCAAGACAGGACCTGCATGTGCAGAAAGGTTATGAGAAGAAAATAAGGGTAATCAGTGTGACATCTTTCCCATCCAGAGCCTAAGGACACCTTCTCTACTGTATAAATCTAACAAACTCTTCTTGAGATATCTCTTCTTAGATTTTTTTCCCCAAAAGAGAATACCATTTTAATTATAATCAGGTAACAGGTTAACAGCCCATAAGTCTAACTAATGGACAGAATGAATAGTTTTGAGAAGCAGTTGATGCCAGGTGAACCTTAAAGGATTATACTAAAAGTCTAAAATTTGAGACTAGAACAGAAAAATGGGAAATGAAATCAGCCTAAGTTGGGTGTTTTAATCTTAGTGGAGGACTCAGTATCATTCCCTTGCCCCAGTAAGAAGCAGAGAGATTTGTGTTTCAAAGGAGTGACAGAGTAACTATTGCCTTTGCTGTTGGCTAAGGCTAGAAAGTTGCCAACCACTGCTGGTTCCCACTTGCTGTATGGAAATAGGGAGCCTGATTCCCCACCCCGCACACCCCACCCTGCTAGACTGCAAATCAAGCAACAATAGGAGTTGTGCTGATTTGAGGCTTTAATGTGCTGCGTAAGAACAATGAGATGGGGAAAGTGGGATCACTTTTTGGCTGGCTTGTGCGAAGGTCCAGGGTCAAGGTACCCTCCAGGGTCAGGTGCTGCGACCCCCAGCTTGTTCTGTCAGAGCTGCCAGGTACTGCATCCCCTGGAAGGCAGAGCTGCCTCTGTCACAGAAACGCTGAGAGCTGGAAATATTCACAGCACTTGGGAACTGGAGACTTGGTAAACATAAGAATGGTAGGAAAAGCTTTATAAGTTGAGAAAAGGCTTGCGAGTTCTGGCCACGGATCAGAGAACAGGCAAAAATGATGGACATCAGCTGGTGTTATGTGTGTAGTAAGATCTACAGGTTGTCACTACAGATCACGTATTCCCAGCACTTATTTTGCTTATGCAAATTGTAAAATACTTCCAAAAAGTACTGGTGAGGCAACAGGATAATCTGTTCTTGATCTGTTCTTGTAAAGACAGGGCTAAATTCATCATGACCAAAACTTATGAGCACTTCACAGGACTAGCTGATCACACATGAATAAGACAGGTGGGAATTCTGAGAGCACAAACCCATGAAGAATGCATCTCTTGGAGGAGGGCAAGGAGTGCAGAGGCGTGTGCTGGAAGGTGTGTCAGGTATGTGTGAGCTGTTAATGACTGTGCTGAAGCAATCCTGGTGATACATAGGTGAAGGAGTCCAAGAGCTGGAGCACAACCCATGCCTTGGTATCAACTGAAGGACTGACCTTGTGGCCACAGCAGCTGGTGCAGGTTCCTGGCTTGCAAGAGATGCAGGCTGCCTTGTTGTTCGCCTCGCTGCAAAGTACAACTCTGAAGTAGTCAATACTGCACCAAAATTGCTTCCCTTCTGACAAGTCTGGTGCCATTCACCTTATTGCTCCATTGGCTTTCATGGTCAGCCTCAGTGGTCCCACGCTGCTGTGAAGGGCTGCAGCACGTTACTGAGAACAGTCACAGCACAGCAGTGGGCATGGTGACTGCAATCAGTGCCTCACACCTGGGAACCAGGCATGCCTTGCCTGGGAAAGGAACCATAGGCCTAAGTGGCCTTTCTTAATGCCTGGCAGCTCTCCCACCCAGGCATCACCTGCTTCTCCCACGGCCAGAACAAGGGACAGGGATCACGCAGCTGGCAGCTGTGGTCTTGGCCCCATGTCCAACCAGCAGTACATGATCAGGCATGCTACCAGCAAACACTCCCAGGTATTCCAGGCAGGAGGCATGCTGCATCCATCTCATCTAGATTTTTGAGATTTTTCCATCCCAAAGACTTGGCTAGGTGGGGTTTTTTGGTTTTCTTTTTTCCTTTTTTTTTTTTTTTTGTGGTTTTGTTTGTTTATTGTTTGGGTTTTGTTTTGGTTTTTGGTTTTTTTTTACATGTTTGTTTGGTATTTTTCTGCCTGGTAACTTTAAACATTAAATATATAAAAATATATAATACTACCAGGCAGTATTTTTGTTTCCTTAAGAAAGGTAGCCAGACTCAGCTACTGACAGCAGACATCGTCAGTGGTTGCACTGGGTGTATGCTGGCATTGGGCCTTATTCTTTTATCTCTCATCACAAACCCAGGTCTGCCAATGTGGAGGGATCAAATATACAGTGCCAAATAGCCTCTTGGGGATGTATTCCCTCCTTGCAGTACCCGTAAGCTCCTGCCCTGCTCTGAGCAGTGTGGTAGTAAATGGACATGTCAGGAGGAAGGGGAAGCACATGCTGTACTCTGTTCTGGGGTGATGCAACGAGGGCTTTTTGTTGGAAACATGAAGTATGCACCAAATGTTATCATTGCCATTCAAAAAAAAGGGCTGCTTTGGCATAGTCATCTATGTTTTAACATCTGGTTATTGTGAAAGCTAAGAAATGCCATCCTGTTCACATTAAGAAGCCATCTCCAAATCATATCCTTCAGCGGATGTGCCAGGAGGAATGCAAAAGAGAGTCTCATGACTATGTATGTCAGTGATAAGGTCTCCTGGGAATAAATGAGGGGTCTAGAGGTTCATGGTATTTGTCTTATGGATTCTTTCGTTTGCATGGGTTAATCTTTGGAAAGCTATTGTAACACATCAGGAGAAAAGCATGTTAATCATTCCTTTCCAGGAGCTCTGCATATTCCTACCCAAGAGGGAAATGGATATCATCACAGCCGTTGTCTGCTGCATCCCTGGCTTTTCTGAGCTGAACAGACTTATGTCAGCTGAGAAGAGTGAAGCTGACCTTTTATGTGGACAGTGGCATAACTCTACAATTAAACTCTAATTCTTTAAATGTAGGCACTTAGGACTATTCTATTGGTAAAAGCTAGTACATCCTGCTCTGCTGATTTCTTCCAGGTTATCTCATATTTAAATCTGATTGTTGCAAGAGAAGAACAAACCTAGTCAGCCAAAATGGTTACAGAAGGAAGACAGAAATCAATTTAGGAAATATGAATCACTTGAACTTCACAGAATTCCAGAATTCCTTTGAGCTGGGGCTCAAAGATAATACAAAAAATCTGTTCAGTACTGGAAACAAGCCAAGTTCTATGGCTCCTAAGTGGCTGTCTAACCACAACACTTCCCTTCTTCCTCTAACTAAAGATGCTTGCTCATCACTCTTGAAAAAGATGCTACTCTAGTCTTTTTTGTTTGGTAGCAGTGCACATAAACTTAGCTTTGTATGTTACATGTCAGTGCAGTCTGTGATATTAGAATGAAGCAAACTAACAACTCCATCATGTGTGCTAACAAAGTCGAAAGTAAATTTAATGTTGCAGTTAACATTATAGAATAATGATTTCCTGGTGGGATCTAGTATTTACAATGACTACAAAATCACCTTCTTTGGTGAAAAAGGGGATTGTAGTGACTGGTTTAAAATTGGCTACTTTGCCTGACCAAACAGATTTATCCACTGCAGAGTTCATAAAGATTTTCATCACAGTGGGATTAAGGCATTGATTCACATCTGACAGTAAATTACATTGAGATGATTGATTCTGTAACCATCTCCCATTTCCTGCCTTGACTCTCTTGAATGTTGCTAACCCTGGAGGGAAAATGCTGAACAAGGCTTCTAGCAGCTCCTGACTCAGAGCATTAAAGATTACTAGCACGTATTTCAATATATTGCAATACTAAGAGTTGCCTACTAAGAAATGTGTAAAACCCTAGCAAAAATTAGTACAGGGAAATAAACCAGCAAATTATATTTACTCCTAATATAGCTGTAAAGTTATGTAACTAGACAAAGTTACAGCTTCACCTACAAAAACTGAGCTGACCATTACCAGGCAGGAGTGAGGCCTTGACCTTGTGCTAGGTAGTGTGAAAAGATTCAGGGAAAGGAGACACTCTAGAAGCTATCAAGCAGGGTGGAGAAAGGTGCTTGCAAAGAGCAGAGGATCGTAAGAGCCAGGTTCAAAGCAAATCGGAGGTCATTCTTCAAACGGCAGCACTAGCCTTGCAGAATGCTTTGCAAAGAGTATGTGCAAAAAAAGTGCAAAAATTTGTCAGGGACTCAAGGGGAAAATGGACAAGTACATGGAACAGAGCCAGTGGAAATTACAAAAGAGGCCATAACCAGGTCATAAAATCCCCTGAACTGAAAATATTAAAGGCTGGGAAATTAGCAAGGGAAAAACAATAGATATGTTTGCCATTTTCTTACAGTTTTGTAGGTGTCTGCTTGCAGCTGAGTAGGGGGAGAAGACACTGGACTAACAGAAGCCCTGGCCCACCAGACTATAAACTGTGTTTTTTCTGAGGCTTCTGTATGTCCTGCTAGTCTGCTCTTGCTTTAGGGACAGCAGCCTCCAAGACAGCGATGTGGAAGGCAGCCTGTGGTCATAAGAGCTTTGGGCATGCAATTCAGTCTACTAGGGCACATGAATCATCATCTGACCACACCATGATAGATTTACTAAGGAACCGAACAGCGTCCTTCACAAGTCAGTATGAACAGCCCTCCCTCCGCCTGCACGTCTTCAGCTCAGGGAATTGGCCAGCAGCAATCCTGTATTCCATTTACCAGACTCATGCTCTATAATTATAGAGAAACCAGGAAAAAAAAAAGACTGATCTCTAGCAGGGACTCAGTGAGGCTCAGGCAGAAAAAACTGTCTCTGGGTTGGGTTCAAAGTAGCACGAAGAAGGAAGAAGCATGTTAGAGCTACTCAGCTCTTTATCACATGGCCTTGCAGTTGCCAATAGCTACAGCTGCTACCCCAGGACTAAACCTCTAAGTACACAGACAGTGAAAACGTATCCAGTCTCCAGGCCTTCCGCCTGCAGAAATGTAGCTAACACTCTATTAAGAGCATGATAAATCTCTGACATGCACTGAATATTCTGGGAGCCTACCCGTTCCACTGTGGCTTGCTTTTTTCCAATTATGTGTTGCTATTTTCCTTCTGATAATTGTTGTCCCTTGCTGAAAAGTCTGAGCGAATGTTTCAAAACACTTCTCTGAAAAAGGGATGTGGTGGTGGTTGTGGATATTTAGAGCCACTGTATCGAAAGTCTGTGTAAACAAGCAGGGAGACAGATCTGCTTTCATATGCTGACTAACGCTGTGGGTCCATGTTCTCAGGAATAGCATCAGAAGACATCCTGCTGAACAGCATCTTTATTTAAGCAGTGACTGCCTTAGCACATCACGTTCACGTCTGTACCTTCACTGGATGTTACTGTGTTCTGGTATTCTGTGTGGTTTTCATTATAGTTTCACAAGGTTATAACTGGAGATTCAGCTGTCCCCTAATGGCACAGATTTCAGCTGACAACAGAGTCACACAGTGATAGTTCTCCTGCCTGGTGCAAAGCACACGAAGTTCTGCTGAAAGGTTCTATGGTGTGTGAAGAAAACAGTAGATATTTTGATTCACAATTGTCTCAATTTACATATTATCTTGGAAATTCAGGCATGAAATTAAGTGATTATTTGGAAGATGTCAGGAAAACCCTCATATTTCAGGTGTGAGTCACTTTTCTGGGTTTTGTCTAGCAAAGAGGCAGTGTGGTTCA
>JBCJKH010048807.1:16494-50256 GCA_039877255.1 Loriculus beryllinus
ATTAAGACTCTGCCTGGAGGGCCTTGTGCCCCACACCTTGCTCACTCCAGTCACGACTCAGTACTAAGGCAAGAAGCTCCACCTTGCACAACAGCACTGCTGGGAGCACCACTGTCACCAGGTGTGGAAGTCCCAGGCAAAGGCACTAGCAGCCCTCGGGCAGCACCAAGGGTCTTGCTGCTGCCTCCAGTCCTCCGGACAGCTTCTACAGCTGTGGAAAGCAAACAGTGTCTGCTGTGGTGACTGATCCCTTCCTCTGGGGAGTGCAAACCAGCCGCGCCCAGAAGTCCTTGGCCTTCCCAGCCTCAGGAGAAATGGGATCCCAGGTTTTTCCGTGTTCTTTCTGAGCACTGCAAGTACCAGGTTAACAAACCACACCATCACTCTACTGCTGCAGGTCTGCAGCACCAGGCTATCTCACCCCAACAGAGAGATGCAGAGAAGTGCCAGGAGCATAAGTCCCAATAGGAACAGGGCTGGGCAACTCAGGGCACACCAGGGCATGTGATGGCTGCTGCAGGACCCATGCTGGCGGGTGCTATGCTCACAGGGCAACTCCACGCCTATCTGCAGTTCCAAGTGCCAGTGTCATGCCTTGGAGTATGAGCCCACTTGTCCTTAGTGAACCATGGTTAAAATACCCAAGAGAAAAATTCAACCATCAGATATACACTGCAGCACACAGTGGGACACAGTCAAAACCTGTCTTCAAAGGACTTCTCAGGCAGAACAGGCTACGATGCCCCATGGATACTGGAGGTTACTGCCCTTTTGTAACACAAGGTTCAAAGACTGCAGTGTTCAAAACCTCTTTTTTGCTACCTGTCTGCACGTAGAGTTTCAATTTTCAAGCCACTATTCCAAATGTGAAATCTGAATATTTTATTTACATAAAGATACTTGATCAAATAATGAAAAACTGCTTCAGTGACACAATTATCATCATGTTGATGCTCTTGCCTTTCTACTCTGACTCAGAGAATTTGTTCCTTTTGTTAAATAATGCAGATAGGAGGGGTACTGACTGCTTGCTTTTATTCATGAGTCTATAGGTTCCGATTATATAAAATAATTTTCTTCCATACAAATGTACTTATCACACACTATAATCTCCCATCAAAGATGGAAATCCAGTTTCCCAGGTTCATAAAGTCTTCCCATTTTTAGGAGTTGCTCTTTTTACATTGCACAAAGGCCTGTCTCCCTGCACAGCCATGCAATTCTGCTGGCAGTTCAGAGCAGAGGGGCAGCATTTAAAACGCTGCTTTGTGTCTCTGCCAATACTAAACTATTGAAGTCATACTTTTATGTGCACCTGGTTATATCTTCCACTAAAAAGAGTGCATGGCAGAGGCACTTTTGTGCTAAACATAGAATTTATTTCCTTAAATAAAAAAAATTTTGCCTAAAGCCTAATAGAGGTTGCAGCCCTAGATAACTCACTTTGTTCCAGTGTCAGGAGCATGCAGTGGAAAGAGCTGAAACTCTGCAGAGAGGGCATGGCTAGACTCTGGGTGAACACTGGCAGCCAAGTGACCTCCTGTGTGCAGGACAACCAAGGGCGGAAGGAAAGAAAGGCACTGGGGGAAAATAAGGCGAGGTTTTGTTATATTTTTGTTGTACTTGTGGGAAAAAAAGAATTTCCCACCGGGGCAAGAAAGCAGAGTATCATGTATTCTACAATTCCTACTCAACTCCATGAAACAGCTTACATCCAGTGCTGCTGCTACCTCAGATGTCTCTTATGTTACTTTCTTTTGAAGCTCAGAGCCAAAAAGCTACTTTGAGTTGGTTACACTTACCTGCTCATTCCGTCCGGGGAAGTAAACACAATCAGTAGAATTCCCTGGCATATCTCTCTCCTTCCTGAAGTTTCTTTTGTCATTTGCCCTCCTCTGTACAATCAGACCCCTTTTCTCACATGGGTGAACATAGAAAATAATTTAGAGTGGGAACCACATGAACCAGCTCAGAGAACATCAGGTAATTGTGTCTTAGAGGCCTTTTTGAAGGTCAAATATTTCTGGGCAATCTTTCCAGCTACTTTCTTTGTTAAATGAAAGCCAGGAAAAGAACAAGGTGGCTTTGTAAAAGTCTCTAACTCACTGGCCCCATGAACCCACCTGTCCCATATCCTTGTATGATTTCCTTCTACATTTTCTTTCCAAGACACTCATTTTCACAAGTCACCTGCTTGTGCAAAATTTGTATTGCTCAGCATTGCCCTGAAAACTGCTGAGATTTTCAAACACACCTCTTAGTAGATTCTTACACTTCTAAGCCACTTCTGAGATCTCTCAAAAAAAAGGCTTACTTTTCATTTGTGTCATTATACAAAAAACAACCTAAAAATGATCACTGACACACAGACGGACACACAGACAGGCAAACAGGAGTGCTTGCGAACCTGAACACCATGGTTTTCCCTTCTGTGTGATTTCTTCGATGTTTAGGGTTATAGGTGATTCCACACTGCAGCTTTTTCTTTCAGGCATTGTAAATTTGAGTATTACCACTATCAAACTAATAAACTTTGTGATAATAAATAAGAAACTAAGACACTTATTTAAATAAACTGACAAGTGTTACAGCCACAAGATGGTCACATAATCCTAATTTTCATACAAAACTAGACAAAGAACATCAAACAAAATTAAAGAAACTTTACATTCTTCTTTCATATGTGCAATTTCAACTGCAGAAGTGAATAACTGTTTTATACTAAGAATAGAAGCACAGGGCAGCTTTGCTGGATAAAACTTCTATTTTAGGAGAGATTTTAATTTAATAAACTGGACTTGTTTTCTGAAAAACTTGTAATCGAGAACAGAACAATGCCACTAGGCTGTAAATTCACTAAAGCAAAAGCTTTTTAATTGCAAAACCTAGCACAAAGAGGCCCTGGTTTGTCCTCTTAGGAATGTAATACCAATAAATAACAATGCAGTGAGTTCCCAGTCCCAAATTCTTTACTGTTGCTCCAGACACTACAAAAGTTATGCAGAGTTTGCATTGCACAGGATTCCTTTCCTGCACATAACTGTGAATGGGCACAAGTATTTCAAGACTTCGGACAGCAATCATTACACAGACCCAAATATGATGGCAGTTCTGGTCAGATACATGCATAGAGATGCACGTGAATTGGCAAATATATGCTGAAATTGGCTCATTTTAATTAAGGAAAACATGAAAACTGATAAATATATTTGACAAAATAATGTTAATACAATGCAAGTGCAGTTACTGCTAACCCCCACTACAGCTGCACTGGGGAGCACTTTGGCTGCTGCAGGTCAACCGAGAAGAGCTGCACACTGTGCCCTGCACCAGAAGCACTCCATGAGAGCTGACCTCCACTTCCCACTGGGCACTGAACTCCAACTGGCAAAAATCCTTTTTCCCTTGTGGACTCATTCCCCATGGATGCAGTGCTGCGGGACATGGGACCATTCACCTGACCCTCCCCACCGCTCCTCCAGAAGTCTCTCACCTCCCCTGTGTCTGCTGCTATGAGGTCCACATCCTCCTGGCAAGGCAAGCCTTATCCTATTCAGCCCAGTCACTGCTTTGGACCCACTGTCCCCAGTGTGGTGGTCCACTCCCACCAGAGAGTTAAAACTGTGTTTAAAATACATATATACCAGAAAAACTCTGGACCCCATTTAAAGATTAAGCTCAGGCTCCTGTGCTTGATTCTGCTCACATGAGCTTTTGCAAGAATTAACAAAAAATATAGAAGCTGCAGAATGTCCTCACAAGCTGGTAGACAAAAGGAAAGCAGTTACTGCCTCACTACAACGCATCTGGATTAGGCTGATTGACACCAAGCTCTGGATGAGGCCAAATGAAGCCCAGCTCTAGGAGCTGTCAGAACTGTTTGCCTCATTGATGGCTCACATAAAAGCTCTTCTAAAGCTTTATCCCAAAGGAATGCAGCGTCCAGCAAGGACTGATAGTGATCAGAGTGATGAAGTCCCTCAGGCTTGTGCTCCCAGGGAACAATGGGCTTTAGCTGAATGCTCACCAGTACAGCAAGGGCAGAGCCCAGCAAGGTGACTGATACTGTTGGCTGAGAGACAGAAAATGAAAAGAGCAAATTCACGGTTGGAAGAAATCTCTTCAGTAGCAACACGCTATTGACCAAGAATGAAACTACTCATTTCACCATATTTTCTTAGGGGATGCTGCTGAGGGACCTCTGAAGCATAAGGAGCATTGACACCTCTCCTCTGAAGCTCCATGAGGTTTTCTGTGTGCTCCAGATGATTAATGCTGGCTAGTAGCTATGTGGCTAAGTGCTGAACAGAAGTTACTTGCTGTCATCCAAACCTGTTGTAGCTGCTGCTCTTCCTGGGTGTGGAGTCATCAAGGTGTCTTATCAGCCATACTGGGCAAAGTAGTCATCTGCCACACACCTCATCAAATCTAGAAAACCAGCATTTTTTTGCTACTGCTGCTCCAGATCCGTGTTGAAGATAAAACTCATTGGTTTTCAGGGCATTTGATGCTTGCTAGGCGTATTTGCTGGTTTTGGAGTAGTTGTCAGTAGCTGTCATCTTCTAGTCATTGAAATTACTAGAAAAACTCAAGGATATCCTTTGAAGACATGTACAAAATAAAAGTAAATCAAGGTAAAGTGTAGCAGTGCACTGCTCCTTCCTTCTCCTGCCTATGGCCTCAGACTACGGAGAGCTGTTATTATTTCTAGAGCTTTCACAAAAAGTAACTCTTGCAAGCTGTCATTGGACAAAGATCTGCACCTCTACTGGGAAAACACTGCACAAATCAAGATGACGAAAGTGACTCCTTTGTATGGAGCTCTTCTGGAGAACACAGACAGCCTCAGGTTTCAGAAGCTGTTGAAGACAGAGGGACACAATTTGTCTGAGTTTTACCCAGCCCAGCAGTGTGTCCAATAGCTGTCATTATCAGCTCCTCCGGGGAAGACAACTGAAGTGCTTGGGGATGACTGTATCATTTGAACCACATTCTTGCAGGCTCTCTCAAAGATTGCCAGTAGAGGTATCAGACCTCAAAATCATTTCCAATCTTATGGAAAGTATTTGCTATTCCAAACATTTTGCAGACCATAAAGGAACAGAAACGATAATTACACAAACACAGTTCTCAAATACATTGTTTGGTAAAAGAGCTTGACATTAATCAATGGATTACCCCTGAAGCTTTTCACAAGGCTTAGCTACACCTGCTGACTTCCATTTGTCAGCCTCAGTGCTGACTTAGAAAGATTCACACTGCAGTTAGTTGAGTGGTGCAGGCTTCACATTCTTCTAGAACTCTTGAGCAGAAAAAAACTAGGTTTTGGAGGTTTGTTATTCAGCTTACTGATTCTGTGCTCCTTGGCTGACAGCTGAAGTGGAGATCGATCCTCCTGCTCACTTGATGAAGCGTGCTCCTCCTGAGAGAAGGTCCTCTCTGGATGTCTCCATAGCAGGCACAGCCACTGGGATCCATGGCATTTCAGAGCTGTGCCTCCTCCAGCACTCCTTCTGCACTGCAGCCATCATCTGGGCTGCTCAGTGGTGCACACAGCTAAACTGCTCCCTGCACATGTGCTGGCTGAAGCAATCAGCATCAGCCCAAAGGCAGTTTCTGAGAAGCCCCATCTGAGACATTTAAGGAAAAGACTTAATTAGATAGCTTTCATAGACACAAAAATAATGCTACAGATACAAACATATGGGTGACCCATCTTGCCCCCAGGTAACAGTCACAGTAAGACATGCTGCTGCTCCACAAAACCTACCAGCTACAAAGCTGTGCACTTTGCATGGCTGAGAAGATCCTTGAGTGCCAAAATAGATGGTGGATGAACTAGAACTGCTCGACTCCATAAAGGGGCTGCAAGTGAGAGAGTCTGAGGCAGAACGAGACATTTTCAGGGGCTTTTGTCAACAGGCATGTTCCAAGGAAAGGGACCTGGTGCTCCTAGGCTGAGGGAGTGCTGAAGATACTTGTCTATCAGTATGAGGAGGGCAGCTCAAGGACTGCCCACTAAATCTAGTCCTCCTCTTTTGTCATTGACATTAGGCTTGCCACACAGTGCTGCAGCCAACTTCCCATCTGCCCTTGATTTTGCTGCTGGGCTGTGGCAGGGAACACAAGGCAAAATGACATTTGCAGGCTGCACAGTACCTTTTGCATTTGCAGGAACAATCACCAGCCTTCTCCCATGGTGAGTGGGATGGGAAAACTCTAGCCGAGGTAGGTTTGTGTGAGATGGAGTGTCCCTCAAGTGACAGTAACACACAGTGCAGCACACTTGCCAGCTGTAAGTAGTGCCCTGACGCATATGACTACAAGCTGTGGGAAGAAGAAACCACCCAAGCATGCACTGCACACCGCTCACTGCCATTCAGTGTGCACATCCACATTATTCTCCATTTGTAACATTCCACAGAAATACCTGTTCTTTAAGAAACAAGAAAAAGTATGTTAATTCTAATTATTTCTAATATTATAGCTGTCCATCACATGCACACACCCAAAGTTTTCTCTACTGAAGTGCAAACATAACATCTTTTAATCAGTCCTTTCTGCATGGTTAAAAAGGTTAAAAACCTGCTGTTTGATGTACAGTACTCTCTTTCCTTCATGTTCCCTTCATGTAAGTCAAGGTGCACTCCCACTGCATTTATCTTGTACATGTGTTTGGATGAAATATTTCATAACGTCCATATGGAGATCTACTTTGAGTAAATATGAAATTTTATAATTACAAGAAATAGAGACCAAACCGTTTCAGTATTCAGAGACTACAAACATGTTGTTTGTTCCCATTAACAGCAGTTCTAAAACTTTAAAATACGCTGTCTAACATTTGCAATGCTTATATATATATATATATATATAACATATATTCAACATCTATTAAAGACACACTGTCCTTTAAAATAACTTCTGGTTACTGTATGTATTAGCAAACTGCATTAAATCACATAATTTGAAAAATGTTGGGACTAAAATAATGTCTGTATCAGCACTGTTACAAAAGCATGGCATCTAGACACTAGATATCAGCTTCTATTCCTTCCTCCCACAAAATATCATTTGGTACATTACTTAGGAGTCTGGGGTTGCAAAGTAGCCCATGCCAGAGGAGGTCCAGTGGCATCCAGGGTGCACTGAGGCAAGCAAGCACCTCAGGGTAACCCAGGGGCTGGGATGGCTTTGGCCAGCAGGACAGGAGCCTGTTCTCAGTAGGAACAGGCCCCTCCCTTTGACAGCAACCTTGAACTGGCACCATCTGGCAAACATGTGTTCCCTACATAAGCATGGATATCTTTAATGAATGAAACACTGATTTCTTCGGCTGGCGAGGATGCCAGTTCTATTTAATATCAGTTAATGAGATTAACTGATATTAGAGAAGCAGCTAAAATAATGAATGATTTTAGCTGCTTCCTTATGGAAGGAGCAGAAAGGAACAAGCTGACTGAAGACGGAGGGCTCCTGTAGGAAGAGCAGCAGCAGACCCCCTGGAATTACTGCTGACCAGAGAACCTGGCTCAGAGTGGAAAGAGAGAGTATTAATTAGGATTAAAGGGAAGTAACTGGCTTAGTATAATATGACAGCTGTGCCAAAGAGAATGTCACATTTTCTAGCTGCAATCCCTACTGTGAGATATCTGTGTTATATTTTGGGTACTAGCCAAATCATGCTGGCTGCAGAATATTCTCTGTTACTGTAAGCCACTGGAGAGGAGCAGAATTGTCTATATTTAGGCCACCACGTCCCTTGTATTAATCTTTACTCCCTCTTTGTTTTAGGATTCTGCTTTCTAATTTTACCTTGCATATTCTGCAGCAGGTCTGGACACCTGAAGAAGGCAGGTCATCCATTCTTCAGAAAAATCAATGGCCATGCCTGTGGTTTGTTTTATATCTACTTCTTTCTTCCTTTCTTCATGTATGGCTTTTCTTATAACGCAGACAGAAAATATACTCCAACAACAAAACAGCAGACCTGAAATGAAAAGCAAAGGATAAATCACATGCCAGTAGTAGAAAAGAACGAAAGGGGTAATATGTTTAGTGCAATTTTGCCTAGAATTTCAGTTGCATCTGTGCTTCTTTAAGATTACTAAGGTACATTTGAAAAACAAAGTAAAGGATTTGTGAATGATAGACACAAATCATAACAGCACAGTTGCCAGAGAGAGACAAGCAATAATTGCTGCATACCTTCATTCTCCATCAGGCTCTCTGCCATACTTACAGTCAATGGTACCATACTCAGCCAGGAAAATGGCTCACTCAATAAAAAGGGCAGTAAAACTTGGCAGCACATAAATAAGATGGTCATATACTTCTCTGTGTTATTTCTGAATATGTGATCTTTACATGACTTGAAACATGGGCTAATAGGAAAATTGCAATTTTCCATTAATATGACCTTCAGGAGTGTTTGCACTATTCATGAATCTGAACAAAAGTCCACAGGACCCCCTCCAGGTACTTTTCTTCTGAAGGGACTAAGCCTGACTGGCTGCCTCCTACCTGAAATGATGGAACAGTTCAGGTGCTGCAGGGCATAGGGTGCTTTGCTCTTGCTCTGCATGTTGCTCCTGGAGCACTTGTGCCCTGGGCCTGACCCTGCTTCAGTCCTCCAGGTCTCCTCAGAAGGAACCTGATCTGGGCAAAAGATTTTACACTTCCTCCAGCTCTCCTGATTTGTGAACTCAGACACAGTGGCGCCACTCTCCCCTACCATCCTTGGGAGAGCAGGCAGCACCAGGGAAACTCCCTTCAGTTTGTCCTGATCCCTTTCTGCTTTCCATGAGGGTAGGGAGAACAAGAAAAAGAGGTGAATTCAGAGGAAGAACAGCTGTGAGAGCAATCCTGAAGCCTTCTCCCCTTGCAGACAGCATGTGGATCTGTGCTGTTCCCCCACCTTCCCTGGCACTGTGCTGGGGTGTTCCTCCAACAGTGTCTTGTGGGCAGGTTTGCATTGAAGACCTGGAACAGGGAGCTCCTGCTCCCAGGGAGCTGACAGCCATACACGTATATCCAGTGTGGAGTGGTATTTTGTACACTATCTTTCTTCACCATTTCTTATTTTCCCAGCTGTTGCTGCTGGACACACACTGCAGGGACAGAAAGCCAGCAGAGGACTGCAGAGGGAAAAATGCTCTTGCCAACTGTGATCAGTTGTCTCAGAGCCCTTTCCCTGGGGAATGCTTCTGCAGGATGTGCTTTGGAACAAGCTTTGTGTGGTTTCAAGCAATACATATCAAAGTGATATTCTCCTCTAAGAAGAAAAACACTAACCAACAGTGATGGTTTTCTCAAAGTAGGAAAGGTACAAAGAGGAGCATAGGTGAAAAGAAAGGAAGAAATATCTTTGGAAAACAGCTCCAGGGCTGTTGGCAATATGAAATGTACAACCCTGAACCTGGTCAGTGCACAAACAAACTGTACTCTGGAAAGGCAAAATATGAAAGATAGAGAATATGTTAATAAGCATCTCTGAGCAGTAGTGGAGCCTATTCCTACCAGGAACTGACAGCAGCACCAGGCAGGTAACTTGTCTGCTCATCCAGCCCAACAGACACGGAAAAAAAAAGAAGTAAAGAACAGCACATTTTCCTAGGAGCGAGGAGCAGCAGTGTAGAAAACTTAGAACCATAGTGCAGACAGTTTCTCTTTCCTGAGTGTTTTTAACTTCTACCAGATTTGCTAGTGGTTGGTGCTCACATTGCGACAGCAGTAACAGGTCAAAGCATGCTCCTTGCTCAAGGTAACTGAACTCAAACCCTTACAAAAGTTTCCAAGTGTAAAATCCAGCAGTGTGCTGTGGGAGTATGATCTTCCCTCCCAGTGCTGAAGGGACATGGGTCCTCCCTGCCCAGCCATGTCTACAGATTTAGATCAACCTCTGTCATCTGCCTGCACAAGTCATGCATTCCTGCTGAGGATTTATTTTAGACACCTGGCACTCCCTCCAGAGAGAAGTGGATTACTGCATGGGGCACGCACAGTGGGACAGCAGCACCGGACACTGAGATGCCTGTATCCTTTCCAGCTGCCTCGCTCCCTGAGCTGAAATCAAGAGCCTTGACTTGACTCTGGGCTGAGCAGATCACCATAGGAGACGTGCAGAATGACTCCAGCACTGAACAGTACCAGACAAAACAAGGCAATGAGAAGAAGTAGTGACATGCAGGACAGAAGGAGGATAGTATGGCCAGGGTGGGGAGAGAAATTATTTCAGAGCTGGAGCTAATTTTGTAGAATCTGGCTGTTAAACAAAGAACCACAGTGTTTTTAAAATTCTGCTTATTGAATTAAGTCACTCTCTTGCCAACTGGATTACTTCAGCTGGCTGAACAATCTGACACCTCTTTTTAGAAAAGAATTTACTAACATGACCAACTCAGTGTGACGGCATACCTAGCCATCCCCTTCGCTGTGCTCTCGGGGAAAAGCAGGAACTACAGCTGAAAACAAAGCCCTTTTATGGGAAACTTCCATAGAAGTCAGAAAAGACTGCAAATAGAAATTAAAAGAAAATTCACAGCATTTCTATTTTGAAGCCTAATAGAATCAAGGATTGGTGCTTACATTCTAGCACTTTTTATGGATTTGTATAATGTACAAAATATATATTCCTTTGCATTAAAATTTAAAAAGAAGAAATAATTCGATTATTACATACTAATAGATGCTTTTGGAGCACGAGATTGCACCTTTATTTCTGAGAAAGTTGTTTATAGGAACACTCAAAATCAGGCTCTGCAGTCAGGTAAACAGCTTCCCTTCACTCTCTGTGTTAGTGAGTATTGCACGGCCAGCATGGCTGGATGCTCCTGTTGCCATCCACTCCTGCTGCAGCAGCACTCTTAGGGCTGAACTGAGCTCCAGGATCAGTTTTTACAGTGCTGGGTATGATTTTTGTACCCTCAGAGGCAGTCCCTGGCCCAAACAAGTCTACTGAGGAGAAGGGAAGTCTGCCTGTGTTTTATATAAGGGAAAAGATGCAGAAAGATTATCCACGTCACCAAAGCAACATTGCTGGAAAGCTTTTTTTAGGATGCCAAAGCAGTGGCTTAACCTGAAGATACGCATCTGCTAAAAGGAAGTAGGTAGCTACTAAACTTCACTTTTACTAACTTCTTTACTGTTACAATTTAATTACTGTGCAGTCTGAATACCTGATATAAGCCATTCTCTTCCAAAACTCCCCTGCAGACATGCTTCAGCTCTCCTTACAGCCTAGGAGTTGTGACAGTGGGGCAAATACAAGCACAGAGAGTTTTGGAAAGTTATGGGCACCCTCTGGCTCCTTCTGTGGTACCTCTGAGGCATCACAACTTCTTCTTTACATCCAGCAGAGGTAAAGCAGAGCTTTCTGAGGCCCTTTCACTGCTCTGAAATACAGTCCTGTCTTCTCACTCACTGATTTCTTGCTCAGAAACAAAAGTGAGTGTTTCATCCCCAGCTGCTACTTTGAGTGTTAAAACACGAGGATGTCACAGAACAGTATTTACTACAACACAGCTAGAAAGAGCGGGAACCCTTTGGGACATATCTCAGTGGCATTTTTTGGAACGCCCTCTGCTCCTCCATGCAAGACGTTGTGGTTCTGGAGAGTTCTTCAGTGGCTTTTTTCTGTTATCTCAGACTCACTGATGGAAATCATCAGCCTCATTAGATCAAACCATTAACATTTCTCTCTGCCTGCAAACAGATGATCACAGCCTTGGGCCACAAGTTACACCAATCATTGGTTCTTAAACTAAAAATAACTATTCAATTGGCATAAAGAATAGCACAGACATATTTAGATCAGGTCATGATTTTAGCTTAGTTATTCTCAGTGAGCATAATGTAATATTCCGGAGACAGCTCTGTATTAACTCAGGGCAAGATTTGATGGGGATTTTGAACCAGCTTAGTGAAATCAATTCACAAAACATGCCTTCAGTTAAACCAGTTCAACTTTGCACAGCTCATTAAATATCAATCATTTTTATGGCTAGTGTTCATCTGAAAACGGGCCCGGTGCAATCCAGCATGCTTTACTTACTTTTCTTCTTTCTGCCACTTGCTCAAAGTGCAAGCTGGGAGAGATGTTGTCCTTAACTTCCTTTCACTCCTGGAAAGCTGGATCTCTGAATTCCCCCCAGACACCACTTTGCTCACTCGTCTCGGGCCCAGAGGAAAGCAGAGCTGAGAACAGAGTCCTCCCAGACTGGAGGACTGGCCCAAGGACCTGCAGAATCTGCAATGCACCCAAATCAGGAGAGAGAGCAGAGGAGCTTTGGAGACCCCACAGCTTCATGGTTTCTGTGCTGCCAGCCTGTTGTGACTCTACAGCCATCACCCTCCTCCTGGGGATGGGCCCTTGCCAGGAACTTTTCTCCAGGGCCAATGGCACCTTCCCCTCATTTCCTCCATGCTGAGGATGAGGTGCATGTTTCGGCAGCATGCAGCATCAGGACAGCAGCTGTAGCACCAGCTGTTTGTTCAAAGACCACTCACTGGCTTCAACATGTTACAGACCAGGCACTGTGTGAAGACACCGGTTCCTGTGAGGCTCCTGCAGAGCGTGTAAGCCAACAGCCACATTTGGTCACTACTTCAGGAGAAGATGAAGACACCTCACCAGTGCTGCAGCTCTAATGAAAAGGAAACCCAGGTACAGAGCCAGCAAGACCAAGGGGCCCATGAACAGTGCGTGTGTGCGACCAAAGGCTACACTGGCACTATGGCAAATGTTGGAGTGTTGGGGAGTTTGGCCACAAAGCCCCTTAATATCATCCTGCTGCACTGGGAAACCTGGAGGCTTTGAACACATCAATTCATTACCTATTGTAACTTGCTGGTCACAGGGTACACTACAGTGAGCTGTGCAACTTCTTTATTACTGTAATTTGAACATATCTGCTTTTCCACTTAACACAGACAACCGTTGTTTCAGTGTCCCCTCAGGACATTATGTTCTCCAGAGAAAGGCCTGGGGACAAAGAGCATCTTTTGAAGGCTTTCATTACGTCTGTGCCATATTTCTCACATCTGATAAGCCTATCTGTGAAATTCCAAAAGAGAGATGGTTATCTCCTCTTACACAAGTAACTTATGCTAACGTTACTTTGATACAAACCTTCTGTGATACATTTCTGTAAGCAAAGAACTCCTTAAGTGCTACCCTTGAGGAAATACTAGCATAATGTTTCACATCTGTCCCATTTTGACTCTAATGAAGACTACTTTTTTGTACCAGCTTTGCCCTTATATCATTACAGTGGGTTTTTACTTTCAGAAAGCAGTTATAATTCTGTTTACTAGTTACTGCAGTTACCACCTTGAATGCATTTCTCTTTGGAATCAGCAAAACACCAAGGATATTTTACATGAAAGAAACATTTATGTGGCTTTGTCAAACAGTACAAAAGACATTTTGTGGATTTTTGCATTTGCTTAAGCCCTGTATATTTATAATACTCCAGAGTATGTGAGAAATTAACAGGTGTGCCTTGGAAACGGCAGGCCAGACCCAGGTCAAGGCCCATAGCCTTAGGCTGTCAGTCAGCACCACACTGACCCTCTACTGAACCATATTTCCACTGCCACAGAACATTAATTCTGATTTATCCATAAGAATGAACTGTTTTGCAATGACAGAACAGACCGAAATTGGTGATCTTGGACTGGCAGGCTCTACCTAGGCAAGAGTCATGACCTATTAAGAGTCCTGCGGGCATGAACGCAAGTGGCACTGTTCTACCTACATATGAAAGGCTGTAATGGAGGCTGTGACCCAAGAGGCTGGCTCAGTCTACACTGTCTGCAGTCAGTAACAAAAAGGCTCATGCAAGAGCAAAACCCATCTGCTGCACAACAGACCTTCCAGCAGGGCTGGGACACACCTTCAGCCCCTCAGATGCTTTGCTGCACAGAAAGAGCCAATGTGGCGTGGCAGGGACCAGAGCAGATGGTCTCTACAGGCCTATGCCTTGGGCAGCTTTGCCTCTGGGGCTCACATCAGGCTTGTGTAACTGAGCCCAGTGTGTGAGGGGATCACCATTGCACCCACAGCTACTGACCTCACACAGCCTGAGGCACGACACTCACTGCACGCTGTGCTGGTGGCTGCACCAGGATGGCCTTTGCAGAGCAGCATAATATAAAGCAGAACCCACAACAGGTTTCTTTGTCTACTGCATTTGCTATACTTAGTTCATTGGCTGCTGTGGTCTTTAACCCTTTGGTTTTTGTAACATGTAGATGGACCTTCATGGTAAAGGGCAAAAGATAAAAAAAAAATATTCTACATCTTTGTCAGAAAATATCTATACTTCTCTACAAAACATGCATTAGACCAGTCTAGGCTAAGCTTATCATAAGTCTTAGATCTCTGCGTGTTGCTCATTCCAATGCAGAATCTAGGGCTAACCACAGTAGAAAGAGAAATAGCTGAGGACACAAAACACAAGAAGAATTTTAAGTATTTACCACTAAAATACAGTATATATCAAAAATGCTGTCTGTTTACTGCTAAAGTCAAGAGCATCCCTGAATTTAGGCTTTGTTCTATATTTCATGATAAGTGCAACAATAAATATTGAATTACAAGAATTTAGTTTGAAAGTTCAGAAATATTTAAGGTCCCTCAAAAAGAGTTCAAAAATTACTCCTTAAACCAAATGGCCTTTCACAACATTAAGAATGTACTGAGGTTATTATTGAAAATCATGGAGTTAGCATAACTGCAAATCCTATTGCACAGAGTACCATGTTTTAAGAAGTATTTTTTTAAAGAATAAATGCATTAAGAAACCTAGGTCAGGGGGTTGATGTGGAGCTACCTCTGGCTATTCCCACCTCAGTGGGCCAAGCCCGACATGGACCAAGCTTTAACAAACAGGAGCAACAGCTTCTCTGGCTTTGGGGACGACCTCACCACCAAAAAGACACAGGGCTCAGACTCGCCCAGAGAAAATTTATGCGGTGACACCCAGCAGGACTAGAAACTTCTCCAGCTGGAGAGATGGCTGATCTGCTTCAGAAGGACTTCCCAAACCCTTGTTTATAGCCCAGCTGCAATCATAGCCCCCACACACCCTGGACAGGGAAAACATTTTGAGTTTAGCAGTTCATGCAGTACTATTGGCATCAGTTCTGCTCGTTAATTAACACTTCCAAGCCTGAGAACACAGTTGTCCTTTACTTCCAGGTGGGCCGCAGAGAGGATGCACTACCATAGGTGGGATGCAGGCACTACTGTGTTTGGCATGTGGGGACGGACCATGGCTGGCTCTGCTCCCTGGGACCCTGTGGGGGCATGTGCAGCCCTTCAGGACAGGTCAGTCTGGGCCAGGTGAATAGCCTTCCACACAAGGGTACTCACAAACTGACCTTGTCTCCAGTTTTGCTTACTTGTAAAACAGACGAAAAGTCTGAAATGCTGGAGGAGCAGGAAAAGGAACAAGTTTTGGGTGTCCTCCTCCCCCCTTTAAAGAGTATTTAAGGCATGTTAATTCTTCCTTGATTTGCTAGAGGGTCTCTTGGGGCACATGAGAATGTTACTGTTCCCATTGCTTCTTCAGTAATTATACAGACTTTCATGACCAGAATTTCTCATCTAGGATACTAAACAGCAAAACCTCACACTTTCCTGCAGTAGTCAAAGCTGTTCTTTATTTATCAAAGCAATATCCCTCTGAATCAAACAGGTCAACTCCTTCCTCCCCGCCCTGCAAAGCTCATGTGACAGCAACAAATGCTTTGGAGCAGTGGCTCAGCCTGGCAGCTGCAGCATCAACCACCTGCACCACTGATCACCCTTCAGGACTCCTGGCAAAGCCAGCCAGCCACAGAGGGTTGGAAAGGGAATCCTCCAGAAATGCTGTCAGAAAGATGAGTAAATCCACCTCATAGGTTTGCAAAACCCCTGAAAAATACAAGTGCAGGAGACAACTGAAAAGGGAAGACAGGAAACACATTAAACTTTTCAAAGTGAGCAATGAAATAAAATGATTCGAATGAGGAGCACTTGCATTCAAAAAACCTGGCACATATACAATCAGTCAGGAAGGCTACTTTCTCTTCCAGAACACACTGCTTCTGACAAGACCTTAACTTGTTGGTTGGTGTCACCACTAACACCTGGGATAGCAAACAGCAGCCAATCCTCACACTGTTTTTGTGCTAATGGCTGAACCAAGATCACTGGAGTCCTTGGCAAGCTTCCCATTTAATTCAATTAACTCTAACCAGGCCTGTGGTGATTGCACCAGTCAGCATAAGAGAGCCAGAAACTGGATCCCTGGATTCAGATGGTAAAAACCAAGAAAGTTTCCACTGTAACTTTCTAGTACAGTTACCAGCAGCCTAACGTGTTGTTACTGAGCCATCCACCATCCAGAGAGGTTTTTATAAAACAATGTGGAAACACATTATTTTCTTCTCTGAAAACACTCAACATTTTGCTGAGAAAAATGGAAGCAACCCATTTCATTGTTTGGTGGGGTTTTGGTTTGGGTTTTTTTTTTGTGTTAGTTTATTCTAAAATGTTCTGTTACATGTCAGTTAAAGCAAATGTTACGCTGCATCTCCTTGTAGGCTGTGTTTGAGCTGCAGAGCCTCCAGGAAGATCATGTTTCCCCTAATGCAATGCAGATGTCTCGATGCCAATCTGCGCAACACACCCTGGGAGCTGCTGACCTCTCCCTGGGGACCCTGACACTTGGAGAGATTTAAGTTTGTGAGGTATTAGCTAAAAAATGCAGCTTAACAGGGAAAAGACTTCAAGTGGAAATTGACTTTGAAGATGGTTCCACAAACCGAATGCTATTGAGTCTGGGAATGTTAAAATGTATCATTTAAATAAAAAAAAGACATTCTTGACTCTTGTTTAGAGCTTTATCTTCACAGAAAGAAAAGAAAAAAAATTAAAAAATTCCTTGGTTTTGAGATGAAACCAAATAGAATCTATGTAAATTCCTCATCAGACAGGCAATTTCATTCATCTCTAACTTCATATAAAGATAATTTCCTTAGAACACAAGGTAATTTCTTCAGAACACAAACCACAGAAAATTTGAAGTGTCCAATTTACAGAACTAAAGGGGTATATCACCAAGTCCCTCCTTCCCCAAACTCACAAAACATCTGACTCTGCTAACACAACTAGCTGCTTTCTGCAAACTGTGAAGAGAAGGAGGAAACTGGACATTCAGGGTGGTGTTTGCACAGATGCAGCTCTCCGGCATATTTGGGTAGCAGGCCAGAACCAGAAGAACTTGAGGCCAAATCTGAGGAATGTATGAATATGATTGCTTTAGTGCAGACTTTTGTGAAACTTTGCAAGCCCTGACAGAAAGCTCTTAAGGCTGTTCAGCTGGTGGGGTAACTTAACTGCTGGGACGCTCTTCACTGTGGTGTGAGTGGTGGACGCCTTGTGCTGCACGAGAACTTCTGGTACAATAGGCTGACCTAAACCCAAGAACGGAAATTAGCAGCCAGGGCCAGCAATGAAGTGTGATCTCACCAGGTCACTTCCAACAAGCAGTATATTTAGAAAGCCAAGGCTGTGGGGCACAGCATACCACTGCTCAGCAGACAGAAATTCCTGCCCTTGGCCAGGCTCATGAGGCTATGCTCTGCAGCTGCTTAGGGGCTGAACTCAGTGGCTGCTTTTCCCTGCTCCCTGACCCTAGCAGCAGCACTATAAGCAGAGGCCGTGCAGCAGCACAGCTCCATGCTGTCAGCTCCTCTCACAGAAATCCTGACATACTGCACCCTTGTAATACTTAAATGAAACACGGTGATGTTTCTTGTGAAAGCACTGACCATTCGTTGACAACTGTCAGTTCAAACTTAGGGAAACATGAGGAAGGGTTTCAGTTTAGTACCTTGGAATTCTGATGAATATGAAAAGTAAATTAATCAGGGAAAATTAAGCTGCAATAACAAATTGGTATATCCCCTCAGCTGACACAATTTCCAGGTCTGTGTGATAGTTTAAAAAATAAAAAAATTAAAAAAATAAAAAAATTAATACTTCTCAAATATTTTCCTTTTACTTTTGAACATTCTTCTACTGTAAGCCCCAACGGGCTGCAACATATTTTCCCACTCACATTATTTAGTTAAGAAGTTCTGAAATGGAGATTTGCATAGATGTTTCCTCAGTGGCGCTTTTGAAGTGTTATGTCTGAGATAGCTGGTAAAAACCCTAGAAGTCTGTATACTGCCAACATAAATAGTGTATCTAAGGATGGGGGATTATCCATTCCTGTGCTACATACCACTAGCTGTCATACAAAGTCTGCTGTCAATTGCTAGCGGCAACTTTGAAATTCAGTCCAGCACAAATAATGCTCAGATAGGTTTTTCTCCTGGAAAATAAAGCCTTCAGACCTTCAAAAGGAGCTCTAAAGACTCATATGTGACCACATCTTGGACATACCTCAGAAACAGCATGAGTCAGCAGAGATTATTGAAGCTTCAGAAGGTTTTGTTTTTCTTTGTGGAAAGCCTGTTCTGGCATTCCCATCATCTTCTGGCCTGTGTGTGGATCCTCTAGAATGGCAGAGAGTATAACAGGGAAGCCAAAATCAATGTTAACAGTTAACATAATGCTGCATTCCTACCTGCAAATTCATTGGAGAATAACAACTCTTTGCAAATATAGCTCAACTGCTCTAGGTCAGCAACCAGTCTTTGAAGTTAGGAAACCAATGCTGTGGGTCCAGCTCATTAAATACATTTAAATAAACCGCTACATTTCATGGAAGTTTTTCCCATTCCACAGCTCCAACAGACAGAGGTGCCAAGCACCCCTGGCAGGGATGCTAGGCACTTCTCTCCCATGCACTCCCATCTACACATTCAGCATCTTCCAGAAAGGAATAAACCTCTGTACTGTACCTAAACACCTGAGCATGTCCAGGTATTTTCCAGATGGCCCCAGTTACCCCATCAGGCATCATCTCAATACTAACAATCCATAACGGATAACACAGGGGAGACTAGAGCCATACAAATACCTGCAAGCAGATGTAACACTGCAAAGCACAATTACAGCTGAAATTTCCACCCTTGGTAGTGCTGACTGTACTTTGTTAGGTCAGGCTCGTGTGCTGCTGTGGCCATGCTGCAATCCAGAGCGGGGCTGCATGGAGCAAAGCACATTATGCTCAGAAGAGCACCAAGCTGTGCTGGGACCGCACCAGCCGCAGCACAGGGCTGAACCTGCTGCTGCCATTTGTTCTGACACCTTGTGCCCAGCATGTCCAAGGGACACACAGTGGAGACCCCCGGGCAGCTGCTGCCCAAGGAACACTTTTGTCCTTTTTGCTGCTCACAGGTATGGGACCAGAGCATCTCTGCAACATCCTGAAATTTACAGACACCCTGTTTTAGATTTGTGAGTTAGTGAGCTCTAATGTAACTGTGTTAAGTAAACCTTTATCTTTTACCAAATGTGGGGGCAGCCGAGGCGGTATCATGCCTGAGCAGGGCTGGTCCTGTGTGGGTCATGGTGGGGCAGCAGTGGGATGGCAGTGGAAAAAACCCTCCCAAAACCAAAACAACAAACCAAAACCAACCAACCAAAAAAACCCACCCCCCAAAAAAACCCAAAACAAAACACCCCCCCTCCCCCCAAACCAGCACCCCTAAGGAAACTAACCAACACCTACAACAAACCCAATGTAAAAACCCCAAGCTTTTTAAAGCATTTCCAAATGCTATCCTGATACTGTTGCTGGGTGTCAGGTTATAGGACCTAGACAATCCAGTTGTAACAGCTGAGGAGCCACATCTAGAACTGCATCACCTGCTTCACAGAAAGAGCTGACAATAGCATTAGCATGAAACTAAAATTAGAGGCTTGAGCACTGCAGTCACTGAAACTGATGACAGTTCAGCAATTCATATCCCCGATTTTTCTTGACTGAAATAACCATAAAATCAGTTCCCATTCATGTTTCTCACTGCTCCTCAAGGAAAAGCCCTGGTAAGCTTGGCATGCCTTGGACACAGGGAGCTCAACTGACACTTTTGCCAGGGCTTTTACCATTCCCAACAATTAATGTGTCGGGAACAAGCTTGAAAAGAGATTATGTGTTCACAAATCAGCACTGTTTTACAAAAATGCCAGGGCACGGGAGCCGTCATTAATCATCACCCGTGCATGAATACTTAGGAGACACAGTAGATTAGAAATAGACAAATAAAAACACATGCAGGATAAGGACAAAAGATCAGGAGAGAGAAGACAGGAGAGAAGTGAGGCTGTCAGATGCTGAGTCTCCTCTGCACTGGAGTTGAGGGACGTTACTAGCGCAGAGTTTGCCTCATCATTTAGAAAGAGCTATTTGTTCATTTACTTGAGCCATTCAGAAATAAGCATTCAAGACTTGGAGAGAAGGACTAGGTGGCTGGATGCACGTCTGTGAGTACACATATTAGGTGTGCACTGGAAGAGCCTCATCAGCTGTCCTGCTGCTGAGGCTAAAATGGGATCCCGACTTCAAGCAGGACAGCTAGCTCAGTGCTACATTCTTCCTCAAGCAGCAACTTGGTTTATACACTAGCTCTAGAAGTGACTTCCTTTTTTTGTATTAGTATTTCTGGAATGCAGCTCTGGTTCATTGGAGCTGAGTGGAAATTCAAGACAAAAAAAAATTCTATTTCTGTTGTTCTTGGATAATTTCATACTATTAATTCTTCATGTGATAACAAAGAGCTACTATATAGTCTGAAAGACAATGAGAACAGATTTACAACAGCATTATTGTCAAAACTACTTCCTTCAAGTGGGTTGTGCTTAGATATAGGCAAATTTCCCATTTTGTTGCTACCACTTGCTCATGCGGTACCCACAGCTGCAGGGCAAGAGCGCAGCATGGACCCGATTATGAGACGCAATTGTGCAACGTCACTTGGTCTGACATGCAGGTAAGTCTGAAGTGATGTCAGGCTTGTGCTGTTCCTAGAATGCTAGTGAGTTGCTAATATTAACAGCTAAGGAAGTGAAAACATCTCTTGCTAAACATCAAATCAGGGTGTCAGAGTGGAAAACAGGCCCAGCCTCTGTGAGCACGCTTTGTAAATAAATCAGAAGATGTTCTTTTAAGGTGCGCAACAAAATTTATTGAAAGGACTGTGAGCCTTTCCACTGACCTCACTAGGGTGTGTCATACATTTTAGGCAGAGAAAAATGCACTCTATTTAATAATACATTTACTTACAATATGAGGGGGCTGTTCTTTAAGACCCAGAACAAGAGACTGAGCATATTGCTATTACAGCTGCAAAGTCATTGCACTGAAACAATTGCTCTGTCCCGATCTCAGAGAAAATGTGATGAAGACCTGCTGTGAAGTATATGGCAGCACACAGACTCTTGCAGGCTTTCAATGCAAGGACTCTGTGCATGCCTTTCTGCCTGTGGTGTGCTCACCTGCAATTTGTCAAGCTCGCTACAGTTTTATTTTTAGTTCTATACAACATTTGGAGTTTCTGATGCATAAATACATCCCCTCACGGTGGCACATTTGGAAAAGCCACAACATGCTACCGCCTTCACTGGCAACTGAAGCTTCTGATCACTGACAGTGTTGAGCTTCCAAACCAGTCCCTCTTCCGTTCTTTCATCAGCATCTGGCTTGCTATTGGTCTGGACAGCAATTTCATTTGCACCTTCTGGTCCAGATGTTGCCTGTGGCTTCTTGCAAGGATATCCCAATTCTGCTGCGACCCATGTGGAAGGAAGGAGCATGGTATAAGATGTGTTCTTCACCTCAACTGCCATAAAGACCTAGGCATGGCTGGGCTCCTGTGGTGCTGCTCTGCTCCTATGAGCAGCCATGTAGTTAAGTGTGGTCACACAGCTCACTGCAGCTGGTTGGTCTTTCCTCCTCCCTTCTTCCTACACTTGCTGCAGGCATGAAATGTTCCCAGGTTCCCACAGTCATCCCCTGAATTATGCGAAGCCCATATGTTGCTGTCCCTTTCCACACACATTACAAAAGAGCCAAAATATTCACTCCTTGGAGATACACTTCTTTGTGCACAGTCCACCCAGCAGAATGAAAAAAACCTAGCCAAGCTGCCCACAAAACCATGCCGTTCCTTAGTAAGACTTCACTTAACAGTGACAGGAAGTTTATTATTTTGGGGTAAAGTAGTATAACCCACCATATTTTCAACATAACATGCTTAAGTAAAACTACTTTATAGTCTTTTGCTTTAAAATTCACAGTTTGCCAGGAATAAAAATGTCCTATATTATACTGGAGACATCAGTTCATTCCCCATTTTTATCAGCACTTAGGGCTATGACCAGAAGACTATGACTTTACTCTAAAAATCAACTGTATTACAAGCAATCAGGTACCTGCATTAAAAGTCCAGTTTACAGCTGCCCCAGGTAGCTAATGCTGTTGGAGACATCTGCTCTGTCCTGGCATCCAGAGGGAAACACGATGTTTCACTGTCACTGCCAGCACTTTCCAGTGCCCCACTCCCCCTCTGTGGGCTGTGCAGGTCCATCAGCTACTGAGCCCAGCTCTTCAGATGACATTGGGGTCTGCTCCTGACCTCCTATCCGGTGGACTGAGGCTTTATTTAAAGCTGGCTGTAAAACATACACCACTTATCAGCATGTATTCTAAATGCCAGACTTTTTTGGACTGATGCTCCCAACCGATGGGTTTTAAGGTAACATCACATTTGTCAGTATCACAAATGATTACTACTTTAACACCAAAATATTTCCCTTCATTAAGCATCATCTGCAGATTTGTCACATGCAGGAAGACGTTTGAAACAACTCTCTAGGATGCCAATACAGAATCAGCATAAAAACCGCTCTTTGAATGAAAGCTTAGACTTCTGTCTGGAAACATCTCCCAAGCAGCAGCAATTGCAGCTCACGTCACAACATTCTCAACAACAACAGCTAAAAGATCCCCATTTTAAAAGCTACTGAATGTTACAGTGCAAAGCTAAACACTCATTCATGGCTGTGACAGCCTTGTGGGGCTCATCTCCCTTCCTGTCTCTTAACGTACTTGAATTATCCTCCTAAATAGCTACTTTTCTATCAACAATATGCACAACATCTTTCAAAAGGCAAAATGAAAATCCCTGCAAGTATTTTTGGTGCTGCTTCCAGCCAGAAATAACAGTAATCTGATCCACAAGTGAATTCCGTTTCTGTTGCTAAATTCCTTTGTACAAATATCTCTGCTTTGAAAAGGTTTGGCAACAGCAAGGCACAAGCTAATTTTACTTATAAGGTGTGAATCTAAGAAGATTTGCAAGTTTCTGAATCACAGAAAGTAAGCGTCTGTGGCCTCATACCAGTTCTGTCAAGAGAAAACATCACAGTTCAGCTATTTCAGATGCAAATTCAGACCTACTTGCTGCAGCCCTGCAGATCTGCACCTCCCACCACCCTCACGCTCTCCCCAAACACGGCAACACGACCAAATCCAGAGTCTTGTCTTGGGACACAGGAAACTTCCAGCCCCATTCAAACCCTCTGCTGTTAACAGGTTACATTACCATGGGCAAAATTTAGCCTGTAGTGTTAGAAAGTAGAGTAAATCATTAATTTGGGAGAATCCAGAAAACGCTTTGTGAAAGAAACAGGTGACCAAGGAAATGGTGAGCCACTCTCCACACTGCACAGTGCCAAAACCCCAGGAAAGCTCAGAGACTAACCTACAAAGACTTTTGCAGTAGAAGCGAATTTCCAGGGGCTGCGTAGTGCCTATGGCCTGGTCCTGTTGCACTGTAAGTGAAGGTCTATGATCAGTTAATGCCTCTGTGTTCTTTTGCTGCTGAGAGAGCTCCCATCCAAGGCGAGGTTGTCCTGAGGAGGTAGACAGCTCTGCCACACTGGCTGCAGCAGCCCTGGGGAACTTGGCCAGCTTGCTTCTGCAGTCCCTGGGAACAGGCACTGCCACCCCACAGAGTTAACCAGGCTGCTGGGGCCAGAGCTGCTGTGAGCACTCCTCTAACATGTTCATCTCTTCATTCACTGCTTACAACAGACTCAATTCCCTCTAGCCCTGTAGGAACAATGCTGAGGGCTGGGAGGCTTCAACATGTCTTTCCAGTACCACCAATTCATTGCTCTCCAGCCTCTCAAAGACCATTTTAGTGCCATGCCCCAGTTCATGGGTGAACACCACCATATCTTCTTTCTTAAAACGGGTCTGGAGGGCTTACAGACGTCAGGCATGGTATAAAAATTAAACAGCATTGTTTGAAGGAATGAAGGGTCCTCCATCTCCCAGCAGTCTGTGGGATCTAGCCATTGAATATATGGGTGAATTCTCCCATAAAATTCAGTAACAGGCATGCTTAATCTTGCTTCATCATTTTTGTACACTGCTGCTCCACAGCCTGACAGTTCATCTTCTGCACAGCTCCATTTGTCAAACCAAATTGTTCCCTGACAGTCTGCAGAGACATATATTTGCCATCTGCAATCTATTCCTCCGTTTCTGGCACATATTTTCAGTGCTTTCTTTTGAAAGCTGTTTCAGATTTCCATGGGTTTCTTCATAACCTCTGCTAGCAAAGCCTCACATAGTCTAATTGTTGACAGCTGTGTCATAAGGAGTATTTTACGTTTCTTTTGTTGTTCCTCTTGCTGTATGCATACAAGTTGCTACATTAAGAGCTTTTGAGCTGTGTAACACGCACCAGGATGTGGAAAGACGGTATCTTCCAAGAGTGGGTTAGAGGGATTTAGTTTGTTACAGCTTTACAGAAATAGTTGCAGCTCTATACAGTAAAACATCGACAAGTAAAAGGCATTTGAGCAAATAGGCATGAAGCTCTGAAGTTCCAGATTATTGGTAAGTAAGTACAGAGTTAATATGTGTAATGACTGTAAGATGCTCAGAGAGCTATGGATCATTTCACAAAGAAAATCCAATGATTAGCACATTTGTCGGAGCTAGGAAAACTTGTAAAGCTGTATTTTCCTGCTGAAGCTCCAAGGACCAGCAGGGTCCATCTCTCTGACAAAGGCACATGTGTCACATCGGCTATGATCAAGCCAGCAGTCAGGTTGGTTATCAGAGCAGGCCAAACAAGGCTGTGGGACCTCTGCTCGCACCCAACTGTAGCACTAAGAAGAAAGCAGCCACAGCTGTACTTCCAGGACAGAAGCAGAAGAACCTGGTACAGGCAGTGTCTGTGCCTCTCTGATCCAACATTCAACTGTGACTTGTGATACATCCTGCATCCATGCAAAGTCTCATTCCAAAGCAGTCAAGACACATATCTAGATGCAAAAACTTCTTTATGTATAGCAAAGGCCAGCATTAATAAAACCTTTAGGTCAGGGCCTCTGTAACTCTTGGGACATTGAGTACCCTATACTCACATGTTTCACTCGGTACCATCCCACACGAGAAGTACTAGGCTGGAAAAAACTAAATCTCTCCCTTTTCTTTTAGAGTTTACATTTCAGTTTCATGGTAAAGAAAAATCCAGTAAAAACAAACAACAACAACAAAGCCACAAACAAAGGGCATACCCCAAACCCCCAAATAAAATCACTGTTGATTTTTGTTTCTTCCCCTCAAGGCAAAAAAGGAACTGCAAGTATCAGCAGAAGATGTGGTATCTGAAGGCATATCCAGGAGATGTGGGGTTGTGGTACTACTATGAAAGATGGAAAATGCTGAGGACTAGACTGTTCTCTCCCTTCTGCAAGGCTGAACACAAATCTGAAACATCTGTTCACACAACTTGAGATGAGCTCGCAGTCAAGTAACATAAGCACAAACTCTCCCTGACATCAGTGCAGAACAACTATCAGCAAAGCTTTTTGTGGAAATCTAAGAATCCAGACACTTGATGTTCCCTGCAAGCACAGAATAACAATGCATTTTTACTACCAGCATATCATTTGCAGAGAAAAATTTAGTACTTTTTAAAAGTATTCTAAATCCTGAAATCTTTGGTTTGTTCTAGAACTAAACTGTACACACTTTGTTTTAGGAGCTACTCAAACTGGTCATCAATTGCTATATATATAACATATAGCTCAGGTCAGCACAATTGGTACTTGAGCATAGAATGGTTTGGGTTGGAAGGGACCTTAAAGCTCATCTACTTCCAACCTTCCTGCTATGGGCAGTGACACCTTCTGCTAGACAGGTTGCTCAAAGCCCTGTCCAACCTGGCTTTGAACACTGCCAGGGATGGGGCAGCCACAGCTTCTCTGGGCAATCTGCTCCCTATCAAAAGCATTATCCAATGGGCAGAGAGCAAGATTTCAGCTGAAAGTATTGGAGGACAGAAGTCATTTGCAGAACTTGCATCCAGACCTCAGTTCAGGGCTCATATTTCTTGTTGCATCTCCAAATTTGGTAGGAGAAGTTGCTCCTTTTTTTTGTGCATTTTTTGCAGGGTTCAATTCTCATAAATGCCCACCTATACTTACAGAATAAATACTTTTTTAGCAATACACTAAGTTAATGAAAGTGCAGCGACAGAACAAGCAAAAAAACCCTGCAGAACTATGTGCTATATACACCTTTTCCCTGCTTCTGCAGCTCCAAAGCAAGTGTTGCCTGCAGCTCTCCAAGAAATCTCTGCATTCAATACATTTTAAAGAATGAACGCCCTCCCGTTAACTATAAATTGGGGTCAGTTTCTGGTTCTACTCCTAATTCTATATGTGCATGTAAAAGTCACTTCGTTTCCATGCTGCTGTTCTCAAATCCTTTGTCTGCCTTGCCTCTTCAGCAATGGCTAAGTAGGGATTGTCGGATTGTCCCCAGCTATGTACCTGCACAGTATCCAAGGCAGGGAACTGGATTTGAAACGGAGGACTCTAAAAGCCACAGGAAGAAGGGAGGAAAAAAATAAAAAAAAATCAAAATCAAATAAAATAAAATAGTAATACACGGTACCCAGTAGCTTTCCAGTGGTGCGGGTGGAAGGCCTTGCCAGCTATTTTTTGCCTTCCCTCTGTACAACAGTAGATGGAGCTCTCCTTTCACGAGCTTCAGGAGTCCATTAATGCCTGCAGTATTACAAATTCGAGCACTGTAATTATTCTGTCAGCACCTGCTAGGGCTGCTACATTTGACCGATCCGTGGTGGCTACAAAGGAGGGATCTCGGGCTCCACAGCTGTCTGCTCGACATCACTCAGCAGCATGAAATTCTCCAAAACTTGTAAATGACAAAAATGTTTGATTAACCACAGTATTGCCTTTCCTACCAGTTAAGCATTGTGTAATGTGCTTCCTTTGTGAATTTTTACCAGGATTACATGGAATTCAGGACAGTTTGGAAAATGACGTGGCTTGTTTTATTTCTCTTGCAGAATAAGGAATGAGAGATTTTGCTTGCCACATTGAGAGAACATACATAAAAATCATATCATGCCTGTGAGTACTGAAGACTACATTATCCAGAGCATTTTACAGGCACTAAAGGTCAAGGGATCTGTGGCCAATTTCTCAACAATTGCCTGCAGACCTAACACCTACAATCTGTATGTAACAGCAGGACAGGGGAGGAGGGATGAGGGGCAACACTGGCATTTACTTACATCTCTGCAAGCTGTGAAAAATTACAATTGCAGATGTTGATTTTCTCTCTTCCCACCCCATCTTTATGTGCTGCTGCAAGTGACTCCAGTAAAACCCTGCACAGATGAGGAAGGCCTTTGTGATGTTGTACACCACAGGACCAGAACTACAGCTGCAATTTCCTCAAGACATATCAGCCAGATTTTCTGCAACAAGAGCTAACAAATTAAATACTGCAGAAAAGTGAGAACAAAGTTAGGCTTCTCTCTCTCACTTTGTTTGGTTGTTTGGGTTTTTTTTTTCCCCGGGGTGTGGGGGTGTTTGGTTTTTTGTTGGTTGTGGTTTTGGTTGCCTCTTTAATGTACCATGCACATCCTGCTTCATTCTGCTACAAATCCAAATGCAGGCTTGACTTTAAAGAGTAATCACATGCTACTGACTGCCAGGAAAGGCTATCTTCAAAGCCAATGTACAACTTGTTATTCTCTGGAAACATGCACTGCAATATAAGCAATATATAAAAACATATTCCAACCTTTTTTTAGATTCTTTGAAGAAGATTTCATGTTACGCAAGTAGGCAAGCCAAGAATATCGTAGAGTTACACGAGATGCTGGAGATGATATTTGCCAGCAAAGTAATTCAATATACATCTATTCTTGCGTTCAATAATTAAAGAGAGGCCCCCAGCAGTGAATTGCTGGGTGATTATCTCACAGCCTCAGATACCTCAGCCACCAGAGAAGTGCCAGCACCTGCAGAGAGCCACTGGCAACTGTGCACCACATCTTCACAGGCAGGTACCGAAACACAAGCAGGCAGTATTTTCAGCAGAACTGATTTTTCACCTCTGTGAATAGAAGTTAACAGAACAAGAGAGATTAGAGACCCACCCCTGAAGACAGGGGGTTTCTACCAAATAGCCCAGTAGTGACTGACTTTTTGGATTTAAGACTTTATCCTGTGTCTAATTCCACACAGATATAATGGTCTGTTGAGAGAGGATCCGTGCTTCAGCCCTAAAAGAGCAAAAATCTAGGTAAAGACTTTGACATTTGGTCTTTAAAGAACAGAAGCCAACAGCTGACAAATTAAATACTTCACAGAAGTGAAAATTAAACAGTCCTGCAGTCACAAGTGTTGGCATATGGAAAACTGCCACTAAGCTAATAATAGAAGTGTCTACCGCAGCAGAGAGGGAGGTCCCAGTGTCCTAGAACAAGCCATACATCTGGGCACTGGGAAGACAGCCATTAGGCAATGTATGTTTAAGTAGCACACACTTGCTACCTTCCTACCAGCTATTCATCTTTGCAACCACAGGCTGAGGGCAGCAGTCCACAAGCAATAATGTGACACTGGGGACAAAAATCAGGTTGGGCTCTACCCACCAGGCTCTCATTTTAGCAGACAAGTTTCCTGTAGCCACAGGAACACAAGGTTCATTGTCTGGCTGAGTACGCCTTTACTTAATTCACCAAAAAATGGAAAACTGGTTCATTTGTCACACACTTGCATGTACATATTCTGGACACGAGCTACTTTCTCTAGTTACTTCAGGTATTTATGAAAAGCATAAAACTGCCTGGGGAGAGTCTTCCTTGCTCACTCCAGCCTGACCCCTGCATAATTTCTCTGTGCACAGTGGAGCCATGCTGCTAAGAAATGCAAGGAAAACTGGGGTCATTACATGGAACACGACCAAAGCATGCAGATATTACTCATAACCAGAGCATGAAAATGATTTACAGACAGGTGATTATTAAGCTAACCTATAGTGCTTGCATAAGGTACTCACTTGATACAGGAGGATAATGAATGATACAGGAAAGCAAATCAAGATGGTGGAAATGCACAGAGACATTAGTTAGGCTACGTACCTTCAGCTGCCTACACCTCAACTCAAGTAGAGATGGGAAGACCAAAAGTACGCTGCTGACTACTGTAGCACAGCACAAGAGCATGTATATATTATAGTACCCTAGGAGGAAAAGCACACTCATGTGAAACATGCACCACTCATACACATAGCTCTCTTGGAGATGACAGACAAGGTTGATTCACAGCACTCCTCCTAAATAGTGTCCTACACTCTGTAATGGAGATAGCTGACAAGAGATAATGGGCACTAAAGAGCAGAAGTGAGATAAAGCACTAAAGAGAAGAGGGAGATAAAGTGCTGAAGAGGAGATATGCATGAGTGCACACACACACACAGGGACAAGCCCTAACAGAAAGTACAGGCAGGTTCTGCCAGTTTCAGCACTGATTCACTACTTCTCTTCCTGAAGTATCTGGCCCATATACTTAGGAGACTTTCAGAAGTATCAAGCTGTATAGTAAGGGACAAACCAAGTGAATCCATCAGTCTAGGGAAGCGCAGCTCCTGGGGGCTGAGGGTGCAGGAAGAAGCTTCTGCTCCCAAGGAGGCAAAAGAAACTTCAAGAAGTTTCTCAGCTGTTTCTGTACCCACTGACATGCACTCACTGCAAGAGATATTTGCTGGCTCAAGACAATGCACCATCAGTTTGGATGATGACTACAGGAGGGACAATTAGGTCATCTTCCCTTTTTTGACAGAAAAAAGACCCAAGAGTCTCAGATTCACTAAAGGGGATTTCTGTCCAACTATCTGTTTCAGAACACCTGTTAGAACAGCCTGAAGAGCTACCAGCATCATGTTCTCTGAGTTTATGCATAAAACACCTGCTGCACACACACAAGCTGCTTTTCAGTCAAGCCCAATGCCGATTGTCCATTACAATCAGTAATGCTTTTTATTACAGGTATATGCTCCAGAAAAATCCAGTCCTCTCTGCCTACGATTATAGCAACAAAAAAACCTCAAGAGAACCTGCAAGTTTTTCTATTTAATGTGTTTCAGTTCTGTTCAGATTTGAAGGCAAGAGACAGTTGGACAGTTCTGTCCCTTCTAGCTGCCTCCAGCAAATACAGCTGCTGTCCTCCACAATCAGAATTTAACTCACAATTTTCTCATCAGAGCTGGAGGTTTGACTTCCACAGCACTGACCACAGGGGACACACCTGCAATGATTTCTTCAGGGCTGGCCAGGTTCCTCCTCCAATGAGGAGGAAGGGATGGATTTTTCCTCCTCACTCAAGGTACAGGCTGCTGTGGCCAGGCTTGTCACTCGTCAGGAATGACAGGGAATGCTTCTTAAAGCTTGCTCTTTCCTCAGCACAGGGTACCCACCACAGCCATAGAAATTTTTTGGCACCAACGATGGTGCCCTGGCCTTTTCTACTACTGCTCCAGGATCTCCCCTCCCTCTAGCCCCTTCATGCTCTTCTCTTCTGCTGCCACCTTTAGTACCTGTTCTCTCCTGCCCCTGCTTTGGTTTGAACAGCGTGATACAGCAAAAAGTGAAGAGCGGGAGACACAGAGGAATACCAGGAGGGGTCATGCCTTCTTCCTCCCTTCTTGGCACTCCTGGGAAGGTGACATTTGACCATTCATAGCAATAGTGTTGATATCACACTGGGCAATAGCTCACAAATTAAAATAGCAGCAACACTGAAGGTACTCACAAGTCTCAGAAAAGAAAGGTGATGCGGAACTGGCTTGTTCATCTTTTCCATGACAGGAAACATGTCAATCCCTGTTACCAGCACAAACATTGTCTACTTCAATCATTCTTTGCAACTCACAATACTGTGCATGAGGACCACACAAATAAGCAAAACTACAGTATTCCTTTTGCCTTCTACGGCAAAAGTTTGAAATGCAGTAAGTCCCAACCTCTCCTCATTGTTCTTTGTATGCTCCACAGCATTCAGCTGCTCACTATTTATCGTGTTACAGCCTATGGATGTACCAACTTTCTAAATAAAGCAAACTGGTCACCCAGCAGTCAGCTGTTGCAGTGACTGCAGGGCAGGCAGCCTTTCCAGCGGCCAGAACCTCATGGCCAGCACAGTGACAGCACCAAGAGTTGCTGCCAGCAAGCTTGCCTCAGTGAAACAAGAATCTTCCGCTTTCTATCCAAATCCATTAACAACAGAGAAGAGTCAAGGAGGAGGAAGGGTAGCCAGCTCTTACAAGTACAGCACTGTCTTAAGCTACCATTTTTCAATTACTTTTCTGCTTTATGGCCCTTAGCACAAGCTGAAAAATGGAACTGAGGTGCAGAAAGCAACCAGTTTCTCTTTCAGCTTCTCATGCATTCACACCAAATCAGAGCTTGGATCAGGGACACCCCCAGCAAGTATTGGAAAACATATTCAGAGCTTTGTGAAAAATTGTTTTTACAGGACACAAGTTGCTTTGGAAATTACAGGCAAAAAGTAAAGGAAGCAATGTAGGTTTGTTGAAAATATTAGTAACATCCAAAGCGACATTTGAAGTGGTGTTGTGTGTGTATGTATGTGTATGCATGTATTTATAAATGTATAACAATTACTACAACAGCAGAAGAAGGGAAATACCAAATTTAACCAGTATTTCATACATGAAAGGTGTAGTGTATGGTTCTTGCTTTCCTCTGAAGCTGCCTGCTGTACTGAAACCTAGCAGTAATACACAGTGCAGCCTTAGTGATGGAGCTTACTTTTATTTTGGGGTTTTGATTGAGCATATGGAAAGTGAAAAAATGTTACTTAAAATCAAGTGAGAAAGCAAAATACATTAATCTTTCTGTTATCTTTTGAGACACTATAAAACAAATTTTAATTTGACAGTGTTCTACTTGGCTTTGGCAGTGAGAGAAGCTAGAATAGCTTAGCAGCAGCAAGGAGTTTGGAATTGTTACCTGTTTCTGTGCTAACCTGTGTTCTAGAATTATTTAAACTAAGTGCAGAATTATATTCTGAGTCTTGCCATTCCCAAACAAATCAGATTGATAATCTTAATAAAGGAAGTAAATGGTGTACAAATACAGCAAATAAAGAATTTGCTGGTTTTCAGCCCAAAAGAAAGCATGATTGGCTAGTAGATTGACATACAGACTACACAGATAGTGTGCAGTCCTTAAATAATGATAATAATCTCTTATAATAAATACTTTTATTTCAAATTCACCAACAGTGACGGGTAATGCAAGTTATTTTTGTTGTTGCTATAGACACTTTTAAATAATCATGGCTTACTCTGCAAAGTTAAACCACCATATTCTCATCTTCATTTTAGCTTCCTGTGAAAGTGGTGATGCATAAATGCTTAAGCATAGCCCCTTGGGGTCTATGGTACATTGCAAAGATCCAATATTTAGCTGATGTAGCCAAAAATAGATTGGGAAACCTCAAATTCATTGAGACACATGGATTTTAGCTAGTGATTGGTCTCCCCCCAAAAAAAAGCCATACTTAAACATCCGTGAGCTTACGTTCAGATTCAGCTCTGGTTTTATTTTATAGCTTCCTCTTATCTTTGTGCGCAGAACCAAAACCATGGTTTCAAGTCTCTTTTGCCCTGAGGATTAGATGTATGCTGCTGAAACTAAATGCAAATTTGGTGGTTTAGGCTTGTGCTACTTTATTTTTTTTTTAATTTTTATTTTTTATATGAAACAAAGTATGAACACCACCTTAGCAGCTGGCCATACATGCTGCCATTTTACCGTAGCTAAATTAGGATTCTCAGTTGAAGTGTAAAATTGATCCTCAGGCAAGGGAAGAACACAAGGTGCTGCCTTGAGATAGCTGATAGGTTGACGCAGTGTTTTCCTCCAAACCTATGCCAGGCCCTTCAATCTGGACTTGAAACTGAGTGCTGCAATGATAACATTATTACTGTAGAGCAGTGGCTGCTTACAGCATAGGACAGCAGTTGCATACATGTAAAGTGCATGAAGGAATCATCAGATACACTAGCCATTTTCTCTTATAAGCAAGTACGTAGACAAGGAATTTGTAACTGCAATTGGTTTTCTGCAGAAATTGTTGTACTCTATTACATTCTTTTCACAGCAACATTAGGGAGTTCTTTCAATTAGATATCTTTTGAAATTGGTTTAAAAGAAATGTATTGTTCTCTGTTTACAAACAGGCAGTGGAGCCAGGCTAGTGGTTTTGCTTTGTATGGTTGTAGGGAATTGTTTCATTCTCCTTTCTGAATCCTCTTTCTCTAGGTCAGCAGCCAGCAGTGAGGAACATTAAGTAAAAATAAAACTCCTATTTTTAGTTCAGCTACTTTTACATGATGTATGGTGATAGGAAATTCAGTTCGACATTTGTTGTCACAATTTCAAAACAACCTC